>CALYDH030000201.1:0-140633 GCA_944474815.3 Schistosoma curassoni
TCAGCAATACTTTGATAAGTTTTGCTGACTGCTCATACGCAAAATCGATTTGTTTGTTAACCGATTTCATAATCACTAATGATTGCATTTAAGCGTTCTCAAAGATCATTGTCATTAGGACAGGATTCGATCGACACTAAGGAGGTCTTGACACACATGACATTGATCACCACTCAATGATCAATCAATCGTGATTACATCTCAGTCCTAAAGGAGGTCGACCGCGGCTCGGATAGCTCAGTGGTAACGTCTGTGGCTGTGAAGCTGGATGACACGAGATCGAATCCGCCAGGGAGCACCAGTTCCCTCAACATTACAGGTACACCTTGCTGACGAGTGCCAAGTAGCACGAAACCCGGGTCCAGGGTTTCCTGTTGACTACCTCCAACCACCAACTAAATCTCAATATATAGTGCCCGCAGTGTCGAGTCACCTAGACTGGTGACCACATTGCAACATGATCGATAGCATTCGATCTGCACTAATAAGGACTAGACACGCATGACATTGATCATCACCCAGTGATCAATCAATTGTGACATTGGTAAGAGTTTGACTATCGTGTAAGTCTCATCTCATCCAATTTTGATACATGTTCATCTGCTACTTGAACTCTACTTAGTCTCTCCACAATTTCTTTTACTTAAACCATTTCAAAGGATAAAAGCCTGAACTTCTAAGACGAGTGTAGGCATAGCAAACAATAATGTCTTGTAAACATTTGAAAACACTTGAAACTACTAAGGAGTAGAGAGTAGTGTGATGGATTTGCACAGGATAATGCCACTCACATGAAGACATTTCCAGTCCCCTTTTTAATGTCTCCGTCATTATTTCTAGGCAATATGTCATTCACAACAACGAAAGCGATTTATCGTTCATAAGAAACTATCATAGGTAATCAATAATACTATCCGACATTTCGTAAATAAAATAGAGCGGTGAATTTGTTTTGATACTATCAGTTAAGTAACTTTGATTTATTGTTCTACATATAGGCCAATATTTTCGACCAAAGTATATTTCTTGATAACTATTTCCTATATAGAAGCGATAGATTGAATGGATGAGGCGGAGGATGCCTTATTTACGCTCACTCTAGCCTAAACTCACTACTATGTGATATGCCTGAACCAAACAAAATGAACGACTCGGTGTGGATTGTATTAAAGCCGTCGAATTCCGTTACCTTACTGCTCGGTTGTGTTTATCGTCAACCTAACGCATCAATAATGAAATAGCAGTATTATCGGAGGTGTTCACACTAGCATCATCCCTCTCATTCACAGGCAAGCTCATTTGTGGTGACTTCAATATGCCCGAAATTTCTTGGCTCCCAGTCAAAGCGCTGAGACGATATGAATCATTTATTGAATGCCTAGAGCTCGGACAATGGACTCAGTATGTCGATAGCCCTACCAGACATCAAAACATCTTAGACTTAGTCTTTACCAGTGGCCTCATCCCCAATACTTTGTTTATTGGAAAAAAGTTCCCAGGTAGTGATCATAATATTGTCATATGCAGCCTTTATGTAAAAACCACAACCGGTAGAAGTAAAACCGTAACACTTCGTAGAAACTGTCGCAAGGTTGATTGGAATAACTTCCACAATTACCTAAGAAGCACTGATTGGAGAACTTTCTTTGCCTCAAAACAATACCGACACATTAACCAATATATTTTATCACAACATCAAAAGTATCATCAACAACATCGCACCTTTAGAATACTGTAGACCTACGTTCTCCAAAGATCTCTATATACCGGTCAGCACAAGAAGACGTCTTCAAAGACATTGTACTCGATTTCACAACTTAAATGACTTTTCCTCTTTAATAACGATGACAGAAATACCTGTCCGAACAGAGACAATAAGTAAACAAAAAGCAGTTGCACAGGAAAAACGTGCAGTTGAACTTAATAATAACTCCTCTGCACTCACCTTGCTACTCCAAAATAAACTTAAACGTTCTAAATCAATAGGAAGCATATTCATTCAATAACAACAAGTATACGAAGATCCCAAACTTGTCACAGAATTATTTAGTGAACACTTTTGTTTCTCACTAACTAACAAAAAACCATTTAATGATTCAGAACCAATCCCAGTAACTCCCTGTGAAATTACTAATGTAGAATTCAATGTACAAAATGTCTCCAAGGCAATCAGTACATTGAAACACTCCTACACTGATGGACCAGATGGTATTCCATCTAGCATGCTAAAACGTGGAGGTGATGATATGTGTGTTTTGCTTCTCAAACTATTCGCGATACCACTCTCTTCAGCGTCCTACCCTACTGCCTGGAAAACTACACATATCATTCTTAAAATTAAAACAAGACCTGAAGCAAACGTTGAAAATTACCGGCCTATAAACATAACTTCAGTGGTATTCAGAGTGATGCAAAAAGTAGTTAACGCGGCTGCGGTCCAACATCTACTAACTAATAATCTCATCTCGACCTCCCAGCATGGATTTCTTAGGTCCAGATCATGCGATACATGCCTAGTAGACTACCTGAATGATATAACTCTGAAACGAGACAGCGGACTCCTTGTATCAGTCCTATTCCTAGACTTTACGAAAGCCTTTGATAAGGTCCCACACAAAAAACTACTCATCACACTAAAGTCCTTCGGAATACACGACCCACTGTACTCATGGTTTGCTTCGTTCTTAACAGAACGTAAACCGATGGTAAAGTACAACGACTGTCTCTCGACACCTAGACCAATCACCAGTGGAGTCATCCAGGGAAGCGTATTAGTCCACTTTTATTTCTTATGTATATAAACGATATATGTAACACCAAAGAATTTGGGAAACCATACTTATATGCTGATGATCTCAAAATAGTATACAGCTATAAGCCTGAGACACTAAGCGAAAGTGTATCCCAGATCCAAAAGGACCTCAATAACTTAACTATCTGGAGCGAAAAATGGCAATTACAATTTAACCTCAACAAGTGCGGGATCATGCACTTTGGAAAACATCCCTATAGACCACAACTTCACCTAAATAAAAGTAGAGTCCAAACACCCGAATCAGTACACGATTTAGCAATTAATTACACAGGAAGCCTGAACTTAGAAGAACATGCCTCCTATATTATTTCTAAATTTAGACGGCCAATTGGTTTCTTAAAGAAAAGTTTTTTCACAACAGGGGCTAAGCTTACTCTCTACAAAAAATGTGTACGACCCTCCCTTGAATACTGCTCTTTTGTCTTCTCTAATATGAATATGACAGACAAGATAAGAGTAGAAGATGTCCAAAGACGTTTCACACGTCAACTACTAGGATGTAACTCGAATCTCGATTACACAGATAGAGTAAGCATCTATCTTTAGAACCTTTATGGCACCGTAGACTAAAGAACAATTTAATATTTCTCTACAAAGTGATATATGGGCTCTCCTTTCTAACCTCCTGTCCGACTATGACCCACGACCCAGCCTATAGACTTAGAAACAACGCATATACACTACTTACCGTAAAACACCAAAAACAAATGCGTTGTAAGTTTTTTACAGTACGGTATAGTTTATTGTGGAACAGGCTGACAATGCCTATCTGTAACTGTGATACGTTTGCGAGATTCAAAAAGCTAATAACCCTATTTCTAGACTCCAAAGAGCTTCAACATTTCCTTGAACTCCCGCCCACCAATGAGGCACTTTATTACGGACCGCCTAGTATCTAGAAAGAACAAGAATATAACAAGTTCGACTGTTATTTATATGAATATAACCAAATCACAGAATATATGGCTTATCCTTTCCTATTATTCATTGTTTATTAATCATGGCCTTATGCTGCTAACCCTAGCTTTCAGTTCCCAAATCTCTCTACAGGTTAAATGTACATTATTCTTCCTAAAAGTCATGCCTCTTTTTTCTACTGAAAGTAGACAGATAGCTCAATCTTATGGATGCTGATCTACTAAGGCCGATCATACAAAGCTCAAAATTTGGTCACAAACTCTTGTGAGTTTCTCAATGTTTTATTTGTCTCACCCTGAAAACTTTTTTCTCTACAATTTTATACCATCTCATATCTCTTGACTTGCTATTAGTCCTTACTTCTTTAAACCATTACTTATTTTCACAGCAGTGTGATATAATATGTGGACATTTAACCCATAAAACAAAATTGTCAACTATCTGATTTGCTTGTAACATGGACCTAGTAGAGACAGTGTATTCCAACAATGGGCTTTGATTAAAGCAGTATCCATACTTACCACAAACGTAAGAGCCTAACATCACAAAAGGAGGGAGGGTGGTGTTACTGACCAGCAAACACGATGGTGGGGAGATAAATTCAATTCACCCATGTCTGTAGGGCAGAACAATTTGTTTAATTACAGCTCCTTATGGTTTAGTGGGACGTAACGAATTAATGGTATTGATGTTGATTTACCACGCAAAATACCTCTTTAAATCGTGTTACGAACGTTGAATTGGTTTCACTTCCTACCCAGAAATCCTATTACAAGCAAACTAGACAATTCGCTAATATACGAAGCCTACTCAAGACCCTATGATACCTATAAAAAAAATAATGATACAAAAAAACGAGGGGCTCCAATAGCTTCGAAAAGAAGGAAGGTAGCCAACTGTATATCACAAAACTTTTTCTAGCACTATATTTTATTGCATAACCACACATAATTCCATACTCTCAGCTCCTTTCCGAATCGCCTCCATTTTTCAGTTGTATGTCCACCCACACCTCGTTAACACTTATTTTCTTTAACCTATTAAAATGCTCTTTCTTAATAAAAGAAGAATAGACTGAGTGATCATACCTTAAACATTCCTTCATGAATAATGGCTACTCTGCCTCTCGTCCTTTCTTTTACTTGCTCCCTCTTTCAGCCCCCTTGTGATATGGAACGAAAGATTTCATCCTGCACCATCCTCAAAGCCTTAAACATTCCAAACGGACATAAATTTGTGACTTTCAGAAGCTCCCACCTTCAGTGGACCTATCCTTGACTATCAGTTGCACATTTACAACGCAACTCTCATGAGGCGCGCCAACCGTGGTACTGATTAGTTTCAGTTTGGGAAGGACAGGAGGCTCAATGGCCTATGTTAGTCCTGGCAATGATGGTTTCTCAATTGATCCAACTTTCTTTTAAAACAGTCGACGGATGGAGCCTCAACCACGTGCTGAGGTAGTGAATTCCACTCGTTGATGATTTGATGGAAAAGTCGATAGTCAGCTGACAAGTAATTTGTTCTCGGCTTATGAACATTTTTGGAGTGTCCTCGTAAATTCTCTGTTTTGGAAGACAAGAAAAATGAGGGCATATCAGGTGCAAATTTGGCACTAAGCAATTTGAAATCTGTAATCAGTCCCCAGTAACCTAAATCTATCCCACATTTTCCTTTTCTCACGGAGAAGGATACGGACCTCCTTACTGAGCCATGGTGGTGAGCTTTTCGGCCTTTTTGGTGTAGTCCAAGGGATGTGAGGTGTGGTAACTTCTTAGTATGAATTTCGAAATGCGTCCCAGGCCGTTTCAATGGAGGACTCTGGGTCTATTGTCCAATCTATTGACGATGCTGAGTGCATGATGTCTGGTGTGTTTGCTTTCCAGACGTTGGGTCTGGACTGGACTGACGCGTGCTCGTGACTGACAGTTATACGGAGGTCGAAAGTTAAAACTGCGTGGTCACTTTTACCTAGGGGTGGCATATGATGGAGGTTCGCAACATTATCCTCATAGTGAGTCAGTATAAGAACTAATAAGGATGATTCAGTATCCGGATCGTACCTTGTCGCTTCTTTCACATGTTGCACTAGAGCACATGCGATAACCCCATCAACTAGTTCCTGCTCGAAAGAATTCTCCGACGATTTAGTTCGCAGATTTTCCCAGTCTACCATAGGTGCATTGAAGTCCCCAAGGATGAGAAATCGACCACTTTGTGACCAAGTATTGAGACTGCTTAACAGGATCTCATTTGCCTCACAGCTTGGACTGCGATAGACCAAACCAATCAGCAGCTCTTGTTCCTTGCATTTCAAGCGAAGACTAATTAATTCACACGTCCCACTCTCATGGGATACACTATCGATAATGGAAAATGGGATAGCATTCCTAATGAATAGAGCTACTCCCTCTCCTTCGCGCTTTTGTTTTCTGTCGGCCCTTACTAACGTAAAACCCTCGACATCAAGTTCCATACTATCTATAACCTGTGTCAGCCAGGTTTCTGTTACTGCGATTATGTCTGGCTTTGTAGAGTCAACCTGTACACCTAGTTCCGATCGCTTATGAAGTAAGCTTCGTGCATTGGTGTAACCGATCCGAAGTCTGTTCAACTGCCTTCGTGCTTCACCCAGAGTGGCTTCGGCATCATTCTCTGTCGATGTCTTACAACCCGAAAATTTACAATTTTCAAGTCCTTTTCGCCAGCGTCTAGCCTAAGTTGTAGTCATTTCTCGGCTTCCCGTCTTTTAACACGGTCTGCCATTGGTAGGTCCTTTCGGATAAAGACTCCTGAACCCTTTGATTTGTGTCCATTCTGTAAAATTAGGTCACGTTCGTTCGAAGAGCCGAATACTACTTTAGGCAGTCCGGGATGATTTGGTTTCGAGACCGCTAGACTCCCTAGTCTGTACACCTTTAGCTAGGTGACCCCGGTCATATTTTGAGGCATGAGTTGACTAAGCAGCTGCCTAATCAGTACAATGTCATGCTTAAAACGAGTATTAGGTTCAGAGCTCTCGCTATGATCAGCTTTCGATTTTTCAACTACTTTTACGGAGGCAGGGTTCCCTTTTATATCCCTACTTTTCTACCTTACAACCTGTACCCATTTGTCAACGGTGCTGGTAGAAGCAATAACAGTTGCGTCAAACCTAGTGTTGGATTTTGGGGGGTTGTCGACGACCTGAGAGGTCGGGTTATGTTTACCGCTTGAAAGCGATCGAGCCTTGCGATTGCGGCTTCTAGTTGTTGTCTGTTGGATCCCATCTGGGAGACGGGGAACAGAAGACCCTAGTTTTCTTGAGCTTTTGTTTAAGGCAGGCCCCTTTGGAGACTGCTTTTCCTTCTTTGACGGGTGTGAGTCATCTGTCATCGGACTAACCTTGGTTTCCTTCACGTTGAGTTGCATGTCGACAGATTGAGTGCTGTTTGACGCGTTCCGACTATGCTTGCTAAAACACTTCTTTGCAGCATCACCCAGTGAGATGGCCTCGGTTAACAAGCTGTTTGCATCCGAGCAGCACTGTTGACAAAGCCATACACAACCCTTCTTACTGAACCGTTTGAAAGCAGCAGGCGTTAAGTTCGTGCAAACTTCGTGGTACCAGCCTTTGCACTCGTCGCACTGCATGCCGCTTTCAACAGGATAACGACAACCCGGACGTTGACAACTGCTATTTTTACACTGTCCGGTCATTCAGAAGGGTTCTTTTTTAAGATGCGATGATATTCAGAAACAAAAAGATAATCAATGACCAAAAAAGTGAAGAGCTGTAGATTGCTAGGACCAAAAGTACTAACAGGTACAGTTGAAAAAGAGGAACTCAAGAGTACCGACGACAAAACTAATTGAGAGAACAGTAAAAACGATACTCTAGTCGAATACTTTAACTGAAATAAATTCAATTAAAGTGAAAACAGTAGTCTTGCTAAGTAATAAACGATCAAAACAAAGAAATTTACTCAGCGAAAAAAAATGCCACTGCCCTTTTTAAATAGCGCGCGTACCATCTACATTCATATCCTATAAATTATCAACCCAGCTATGTTATTTTACTACAGTGGATATTCTATCATTTGTATCAATTTGATCTTGCCTGTAAACTGGCATGCCTCATGTAACAAACTGTTATTTGAGAATAAATTATTATTATTATTATTATTATCACACCCCATTTTAATGAAAATTGTATATTATCAATAATAGTTGTAGGTGACTCGTATTGCAATTTCAATTATTGCGATAGTGAGTCAATTGAAGCTAGACCGTCATGGAAAACATGGAAGAACTAAACCAACGTTTCGTCCTATTTTGGTACTCCTCAGCAATGTTCATCCATGGATCCAACCACTGAAATTACTAAAATATCCACAAAAGCCCTTCTTATGTGAATCAATATATGCTCACTGGTGACTGGCTTCAAGTGGTATTTCTTGGAGACCTAGTGAGAAGCAGTGACCCGTGCAGTTCAACGCTTCTGTTGTGAGATAGTAACTCACTGAAGAGAATGATGGACATAGCACTCAATCTCGTGGATTGTTTGCAGTTGGACATTGACAGTGTTGGATGTTGGTCGGCTCACAGGTCTAGTGATTAAGCGCTCGCAAATGAGACTGATATATACTGGGTGAGACTTGAATTATGTTTATGGAAGCTTGTCGGTGAGATAATGATATACAGAACGTGACTTGTTGTTTAAAACAACAATGCTGACGATGAAGATTGATCACAATCTGACATCCGATAACGGTGAGGAGTATCAACCAGTCTCATGTTAATGTATCTAGATAAGTGATGACAGTTCCACAGATACACAAACTCGAGAATTCTGTAAGATTAGAATCACTCAGGCTATATGAAATAAGATGGTAAACATTTTTTGTGATTATTGATGGCTGGTGCCAAATATTCTCTGGGAGGATGATAAACTAATTTTTATCAACTCATTATCTCATTAGGAACCAATCTGTAATTGCAAAATGAGAAACTTATTCATTTTTCTGCTGTGTGTTTATCGTTGATTGTCAGTCATATGAGTGCATCATTAGAAAGCGACATTCCTTTCTATACTCAAAGTAAATATCACGCTAATTACACAATAGAAAACATCAGATAACCCAATTATTAAGATGAAATATGATGATAAACAACAAAATGTTTGATCATTGACATTTCTACAAACAACAAATGAGGTCAACAGACTTATGTCGGCATATCACGCGTTCAGATAATGTACATTATTATTTACACTAGTGTTAAATTTAGAAAAATATTTCTTTTACAGAAGCGCTAAGTAGATTAGAAGACCTGAAATATATTTGCTGATTTTGAGTAATATTTAAACACATAATCGTGCCTGAATCGCCGAAGTACAGTTCTCAGTGTGAATGGTTTCACGAGTGTGAGAGTAGCACGTGTTGTTTTTACTTCAAACAAATACTGTTCATCGACGATCATATGTTACTGATGAACAGTCATATCATATTGAATCTCCGATCAAATACATTATTTGTGGTCAATCACACTATGGTCTTGAGTAATTCATGGATGTAAAAGATGGATGCCCCTGTTGACCAAAATGGAGAAGACGGAATTCAAACAAGTGAAACAACGAACAATTAGTGATATTCATTATGGAACTGAAATCATGCATCAATATCTCTCTGATTACCAATAATTAGACATGTCAATTGACATCGGTTTGCAGAAATTCTCCAGGAATAATCATCGGGTTATATCAAGCTCATCATCATTTGTGCATTTTGTGCATATTGTAGGATCCAAACTACGGTTTGGATGTTGAAGAATAGCCGACAGGGGGTTTTAGACACGCGCCCTTTCCCGTCAAAATCAGAACAAGTAATCGGGTAACTAGCGGTTCTATAATTCATAATAAATTTAATGTAAATCATTACCTAAACAAATATTATCACCCGGCTATTCAACCAATGATTGTTCAATCAATTAAATCTAAATTACAATAATAAAGAAGTTGATAGAAGATGAGGAAAAATTACCAATCACAACAAATCAACTTTATTCTATCCTGGCTGGATAGATCACACACACAGGAGGAACAAATCAATATGGCTACCGCCAAGAACAAGTGTCAAGTAAAACAACACAGATGCAGTTCAGGAAGAAACACAAACTTAGTGAATGCGTAAGAAAAACAAAAACTATAATAAAAAATACAAGTATTAACAACTCAAATGTAATCAAAATACAACAATGTACAACTAAGGGAATCAATAGGAGCAAAGTACGAGTATATACATGGAGGGATTTTCACCAACACATAAAACCTTCAAAATGGATCTTACACATATTGATCTTCCTCTTCAGGGAAGTGAACATGATAAATTACTGTGCATACTCAAAGCAATTGAACCTGCAATGTCCTTATTAGCTCACTCCATTTCATTTCAAATGAGGTCCACTTCAATAAGCTTGATCGCATTTGACAATTTTGTCAGCCTATCTATTTTATCACAGACTACTACTACTACTGCTCTACTTCTGTTTAGATTTTAACAGAAATTGAGCAAATTAATGTTGTCAATAGTTCGGTGTGTTCTAATGTACGGTTGCAGAATTCTGTCAAACTCTTATTACTTTCTGTTTGTTCCCGGTTATCTACATGTCATAACAGGAAAGTCTTGTATTCTATCACAATGATCTAACATAACTTTCTCTAGTCGTCATTATTCAAATTAAATTGTTCGGAATATCAATGATCTGTTGAATACAAGTTAACGTGATAAAGTCCGAATTCATTTCGTAAGCACTCATTACGAGCGTAACTGTCTCTCAAGTTTGTGACGTCAATTTCATGTGTACATTTCTTGTAGCAAACTCTCAGTATGAAATGTGATGCGGAATTAACATGTCGCATTTAATAGCTCACCTGCATTTAAACTTGTTCACGTTTAATTTTATCAACGTAATCTACTATTGCACTCATCATGAACATGTTCAATTATTTTAAATTATTGCATTCACACGATTCACAATATGCGTTGAAAGATTATCACTAGCAACAGCGTACTGTGGGAGAGAACAAATCAGCTTCCATCTGAGAATCAGACGTATATCACAAAAATCCTCAATCTGCATCTTTAAGCAAGCGCTGAGTTGGAATGCTGAAGGGCAACAGAAAAGTGGAAGGCCAAATAACACACAGTGTGTCGTGAATTGGAAGCAGATATCAAATGGGCGAATAGCAACTGGAAACAACTAGAATGGTTTGTCCAGGCCAGAGTTAGTTGGAGAATGTACGCGAAGGACCTATGCTACGACGAGGTGCAACAGTTGTACTTTGATCGAATTTATCAGTTGATAATACAATGAACATTATACAGAGAATTCATTAGTCTCCGTTAAAGATATACTGGAGAAGAGATAATTCATTTGACAAAGAATAGTCTCTGTCTGGATTGATAAAATACACTGATTCACGCCACACGTGACGAATTAGTTGTTTCAAAGACCTTTTGTGAAAAGTGCATGGCTCTCAGTAGACAATCATGAATCCGCGAACGGTAATGTATAGCATTTGAAAGTCGACAATCGTCTCTCCTGTCATCATCAAACTACATTGAGAGATAAAGACAATGATTTGCGATTGTCATGATGAGTATCAGCTTTATTCATTGCTATGTGTTTGTTGAAACATAAAAATCTCAGCATCGGGTATTCCACATTTCTTTTTTTAAAAAAAAAGATAAAGTCGAAAAGAGTATATAATTCGAGTAGATAATCTACATGGAATTGAATGGGTTGTCTTTTGGAGAAATTTAGGCACATTCGGCAAACTGAAAGTCACAACAGCGAATAAATACAAAACAATTTATATAAACATTTAAAAGTACCACAATGCTCAAAGTGGACACTTTCTTGAAATACAATTACACAAACATTGTTTAGATTGAGAATATAAACAACTGATGGTGACAACTATGGACAGAGTTTTCGATTTGGAGCATATCACAACTGTGGCTCAAATAAATTACAATAATTTCAGATGAATCAATTCGCAATCACGAACTACATCGATAAAGTTCCAGATTATCAATCAACTAGATAATTGTCAAACAAGTTTTAAAAAAACAATTGACGGGTATAACAGAATTGAGGCACCCTTCCTGAATCGGAAACACTCGGTGTTATAAGGCAACCAAATATTATTTTTCGAACGAATCTGTGTGTGGTCTATCCAGACAAGATAGAATAACATTTATTTGTTATGATTTGTAATGTTCTTGCATCCTTTATCAACTTCCTTATTTATTGTAATTTATATTTGATCCATTAAACAATTATTGGTTGGATAGCTGAGTTGTCATGTTTGTTTGGGTAACAATGTACATTTAAGTTTATGATGAATTATGAAACCGTCATCTTACCCAATTAATTTGTTTTGATTTCAAACGGGCAAGGGCGCGTATCCAACCCACCTAGACAGCTATCCTTCAGTCCAAACCTTAGTTTGGATCTAACACTGACCAAGCATCTTGCTTACTGCCTTCAGTACATTTCACAAGCCCGTGAACGGAAAATGTAGAACAGTAAAGAATAATAAGTTTCGTGCAAGAATCATCAAATTTTACAGTCAAATTGAGTACCTACAACATATTTACTTGTAACGAAATGTAAAATACTTATCCTGAACAGACTCGCTTTCTTCTCATAATTAGGTACTGATCAACAGCATAGAGTGTACAATGTATCATTGAAATTAATTTTGATGCTCATTCACTCATGAAATCGCACAACAGTGCATTGTGCTACAACACTGTGATGCTCGAGAAAACAACATTTTGATTACTGTCAAACCGATTCTAAAGTAGAACAGTACATCTCTGATGTACCAAGAGAACATCTATTTGCAAGCTCAAATGATATGTGGAAATAATTCATTGAAATACTAAAATGGAAATCAGCCTTTCCCTTCTGTCTAAACAAATTTATTAGTAATCAGATACAATAATCACTGTTGTAACTACAAATGTGTGTCTGGTTCAAGAAGTCGTTCTCAATCTTCAAAAACTCTCTTCTAACAGAATGCATTGTCTCTCTATTATTACAATCTGTGACGTACTAAATCCCCGTAATTGGACACAGTCAGCCCTACTTCTACATGAAGGATACTTCATTTATTATCTTTTCTTAATCCGAATACCTTTGAGCAGCCAGTGGTACAATATGGTGATCGAACAGAATGGATGTGACTGCATTAAGAAGTTACATGTTCATATTAAACGATGATGAAATCGCCATACAGAATTTTTATTTAAATAAAGTTTCAGTATAAAAGTGCAATTCGTTTAAATCTTCAGTTCATTTCGAAATCATTTATCCATTCAATGTGAAATTATCAATCAAATTGTATGGTTTCATTAACAAAAATAAAGGTGATTTACATATATTTCAAAACATCAAGAGAATTGGAGAAATCTCGAATGGTCTACCAAATGTATTGTCACCTCGTCTTTTGAATAAGAGTGAAATTCTTTCATTATTCAGTTGTAGTTTGTTTTGTTTACTGTTCACAAATACATTTTGCATATATGGAATCTCACCAACCTGACATTTCACAGTAAAGTAAGTGAAGCAAACTGAACAAATGTGCAGTAATAAGCGATATTTTGAGTTAAATTAGTTAGTACTATTGAAGCAGACAATCTGGAAAGTCTTATTTGATGCCCCCAAAATTACTTTTCTAACACTGACGGGATTCTTAAAAGTTTAATGTCTCGAAGTCGCTGTCTATCGACCATCGTATATTCAACTTTTTCTCTATAATCATATTCATATGGTTGTAGTGACTCACGTTTATCCCGAGAACACGACTGGTTTAATAAAAACAATTATTATTATAACCAACTGTACCAGTGTTTGTTTTAATGTGCTTTTGTTTAACTGTGCTAATTATAGGCATTTTGTGCTTCCATTCTTATACTCACACTTCGATTGTAACTTCGCGCGAATTCGGTTACTTTCTGTAACCAAGGTTGTATCCTGGCACGATCTCGGTATCCTCTCGATGCCACGAGATCGCCAGCAAATATAACTCGACTTGGTCCATTAATTGCCTTCTGGTATTTGGCTTCTCGGAGATTTTATGGATCTATTTGGTTACGTCCAATTTTCGCCTTCTGATTTATTTGGCACGTCTTTCTTGGTAGCGGTGTTCATAGTTAACCTCAACTCGACACCACGCTACAATTGGTGATCCCAAAGTTTGGAAAACGCCTCAAACTCTGGTCAAATCTTCCAAAGTAGCCAATTCGGTGAGTCTGTAGAATTATGGTCTACTATGATATTAGTACTGCTCTAATAATAGACCTAATCCTAAATTTGTAGATTTGTCATGATATAACTGCCTAATTTATAAGATCTTACGTGGAAGTCACACCATCGACTACACCAACTCACTGTGTCGCATCAATTACCAATACATGATGTAGAACAAGGTTAGGCTAGAGAAAGAACAATATATTTAATATGAATAGCAGATATAAGGTAACATTCAGCAGAGACCACGCCTGCATGGCCGAGCCATGCCACTCGATCAACTCTAGTACATTCAACTCATTGTTTGCGCCTTCTCCATTGTTAGGTATTTCTCCGCGTTAAATATTGAATATCTATTCTCTGAGTAGTCTCGTGTTCAGCTTTGTGGATTGTGCGGTTATTGTCCAATGCCACTGCACTACTCTCCCACCAGAATCAACGTGATGTTGGTTCGATAGCGAATTGGTTGGGATCGTCGTGCGCCGAAGGTTACCAAGACTAGGAAGAATCCCCCGGGTAATGATAAGCTGAAAGATAAATCAAAAAGAAGGCGGCAGCATCTGGTCGGGAATTACATGTAATAATTTTTAAAAAATCTGCCTTCATGCTTAACACGCTTAAAATGACAATTTGGGTAGAGATTATTTGAGCTATAAAAAATGGGATTACAGTAATAATAATAAAACAATGCGTGTTAATAGCCGTTGGTTAATAACTTAACGTATAGGTAGTAAGTATTTTGTGTTTAGAAATATTAAAGTAATGAATATTGTAGAAATGTTAATATTAGTATTAGTTTTGGTTTAAATTATGAAACCAATTAACAATTATGCCGGTAACCCGTCCTATGTGAATTCCAATTACATCTGTATTAGCAGGCTAACTGAAAGAACAAAAGTATTACCGTGGAGAAGAATTCCAACTAGTGTTCCAGTTAGTTTGATACGGTTTATTTAGTTACGGGGAGACTTTTTCAACCTCATTTTTACTTGACCGTGATAGAATTTAGTAATACTACTAATACACATGAATGTTTATCAAAACAAAATTTAAATACGTGAGTGATGATTATATGAATTTTGGACAGATAGCTAGGAAAAAATCGTTAAACATGAGTGTATTCGTAAGAGACATGCTCTAGACTCAATGTTCTGATCTACAGCAGACTATTTATTTATATTTATACTTGTCGGCTGATTGGGCATAGAAGTTAGTTGCAAGTATGCAGTTTATCATAAGGCGGAATACGATTTAATTAAGATACTGTGGTTATAAGTTATTGAAATCAGATAAGCCTATTTGTCATATTACTAGGTGATGTGGTGCTGCAAGATGAATTCGGCTAAATAAATTTTTACAATATGATTAATAGTGTGTGATGCTCATGTGATTACCAGGGAGAACATAAGTTGTAACCAAGGGGAGTACACTCTCAGCTCATGTCTATGATAATGGTTTGAACCTTATTCAGTGTTGGGGTAAATTCGACATTGATGTTTTCAGTTTGCAGGAGATTTGCTCGACTGCTTATACTGATTATTTGCATGCATGATTGTATCGCTAAACCATCAATTAGACTGACAAGGTTTTGAGATATTTACTGAATGAACAACTTATAGAGAAACATACTGTAATCATCTGCAATGGATGAAGATACCGAGAAAACACTATTTAATGATAATTATAAGTCAATTTGCTGACCGATTTTTTCAATAGTTTCTTTAATATTATCAATCATATTACATGATTGTCAAGTCATGACAATGCTTTATGACGATATCCTGAAACTATTAAGTTTAACTAGTTATAGTGTTGATTGAGGATTAGTCAGTGGAAAAATAGGTATTGTTGCTTTAGGTGATTCGAAATTATCAGAAATTTATAACGTTAAAGAATCCGAGACGCCTAATTTAATTATAAATTTCAATTCAGAAATATTGGTTTAGTGTTAATTCTAGTAGGCTACGGAGTTTTGATTTTAAACGTTTGTTTAGCCAACAGCTACCTGGGGATTTAGTTATTTTACTAGTGCAGTTGATAGTACCTAAATTTTTTATCTTATTATCTAAACTATGTTCGGATTTTCGGCTGCTAATATGATAAACCAATCCATAAACCCAAATACGATTAGCAACAACGACTATGATGGGTTTATTGATAAATGTTAAAGGCGATTCAGATGATTTCTAAGTTTAGATGACATGAAGATATAGTGTAACGTATGTACGGGCCAGGTTAACAAGCAGGTTGTTGACGTATATGACAATTTAAAAATAATGAACATGACCGGATAAATAAATTCAAAGTTAAGACTGCTTATAAAACTTCAGGCAGGAATATGATGCGTTATAAACACTCCATAAGAAGTTACTGCATTTAGCCTAGGGACACTTACAAATATATGGCAAAAGCAACTGGTGAATATATACATGTTAAGTACAAAAAAACATTCAGTAAAATAGCTGAACTCGCCTGGATTATTTCTGAATATTAGATTATTCAGTGGACGACATATATAACGCCATTCGTGAGTAGTAATGATCCAAAAGCATCCAGAATAAAACATGCAGTATGGCAATCACTTCCAGGGTGCTTGATGCTGTTGAGGTTTTTGGGACTCGCTCTAATTAGAACAACTGGATGAATCCAGATAATTGTGTGCCATCGAATGAGCCACCTAAAATGAACTTATGATTGCAGAAAACTTATAGCTGGAACTCACCGTATTTTTTTTGGAGAAGTGTCATCCTTGTTGTTTGGCAATGGAACTCGAAAATATGAAATAAGGCAGGCAGTGGTCGGAAGAAAAGATATTACAGGATAGTGCATAGTTTAAAACAGGATGGTATTAAGCTAAGGAACACTAAGAATTAGATCCAGATAACTATTCAATCCTTGATCGCATTGTTAGTCAATGTATATTTAAGCTGTTTACGGATCATATTTGCTAGAGCTTGATGTTTAAACAAGTCTATGTCGCTGAAGCAGGTAAATGCTATTAAAGCTTGTTAACGAACCATCAAAGCTAATTAGTTGATATAGATGATCAACTTTTATTATCGATTGGGCTAGTAAGTTATATGAACTAATAGATATAATATTACAATAATATATGTGACGATTAATCAAAGGACTATTAGAATACTGTGTTTACAAAAATAAAAACCGATTGAGAAGGTTAAGGTGGAAATAAGGATTAACAATAATGGGTTGCGTTTCTTTAGTTGGGCTCACCAATGTAGAATTATGGCCTACTATGATATTAGTACTGCTCTAATAATAGACCTAATCCTAAATTTGTAGATTTGTCATGATATAACTGCCTAATTTATAAGATCTTACGTGGAAGTCACACCATCGACTACACCAACTCACTGTGTCGCATCAATTACCAATACATGATGTAGAACAAGGTTAGGCTAGAGAAAGAACAATATATTTAATATGAATAGAAGATATAAGGTAACATTCAGCAGAGACCACGCCTGCATGGCCGAGCCATGCCACTCGATCAACTCTAGTACATTCAACTCATTGTTTGCGCCTTCTCCATTGTTAGGTATTTCTCCGCGTTAAATATTGAATATCTATTCTCTGAGTAGTCTCGTGTTCAGCTTTGTGGATTGTGCGGTTATTGTCCAATGCTACTACAAGTCTACGATTTATCTATCCACGTCTGTCGTATATTTTCATATTATCTATTAATATTTAATATACACGACATGACGGATAACGATAAGAATAGTATTAATATAATAGACTCACATGTATGTGTACCGAATCCTTGTCACTTTTTATTCGCGTGACGATGAATTCCACGCTTTATTCGAGAAATTTTTCCCTAATAACTATTCTCCTCTGTGACCCGGCTGCTTGGTACGAAATGCATTCGCATACGCATTAACGTCTACCTCCGAGCATCAAATGGTTAAGTTGAACGGTTTCATTGCCAACTTAAAAGTGCTTTACGAGCACACGAGAACGACAACTGGTACGAAACCTTACTGTTCGTCCTCTTGGGTATTCGAACGAGCTTGAAGGCAGGTATACAATGTTTCGCCGCTGAACTGGTATACGGCATGACATTGCGTCTGCCCGGAGAATTCTTCACACCACGGAACAGACCTGATTTCGGTAAATCAGACTACGTCCATCGACTGTCTGCATTTATGCGAACGCTGTCTCCGGTGTCAACTCGAATACAACATCGACAGGTCGCTCTCCCTCGAGAGTTATCTACCTGTTCACATGTTTTCATACGAGTAGATTCGGTACGCAAACCTTTGCAACAACCTTACGAAGTCCCTTTTCGCGTGATCGCTCGTCACGAAAAGACCTTCAAGGTTGATCGACGCGGCCGCGTCGAGATCGTCAGCGTTGATCGTCTCAAACCAGCACACGTCGATGACAGTGCCCTATCTGATAACCTGAGATTCAATGCTAGACCTAGCAAACCTACTAGCGGGATCCTCAAACCATCTTCAGGTCCCACGCTAGATACATCTGAGACCTCATTCTCACGTCCCAGTCAACAGCACGCGTCATCTGCACCGTCTACGTACGAGACGACAGTCTCACATCCAGATCAGCAGACCACGCCGCCCTTGACTTCGGATGAGATTGCAGGCTCACACGACGCGAACGAGACTGCCGCCTCTCGTTCCGGTCGCCGAGTACGGTTGCACGTACGCTTCCGCGAATAGTCGCACAGTCAACAACCGATACGGTGTAGGATTATTCCTATGCTACACGCATGCTACACTCTTCTCTTTTTTGATTTTCTTTTTGTTTCCTGAGCCCACGCCTTCGACCATCTCCGTTTGGTTCCGTCGACTTCAGTCAACTTTGGCGAAAGCTGGCCTGATCACCCATGCTCTTGTCAACGCACTCAGTCGATATATTGGTTTCGAATGCTTGGCATACGCTTGGTCTCGAACTTGGTCGTTACGGTCGCTTCTGGTTCATCGGCTCAATGTGGTTTCGTCCTTCTTCTGCAGCGTTTCTGGTCCGCTTTTCCTACGAACGCCATCTTCAGATTCTGGATACAAACCACTCGTGTGGCATGCCAACTCAAGCAACAAATACAGCACATCGCTCCTGGTACCGTTCTCTGAAAACGACTTTCGTTGGCAACTCGACGATCAACGATCGCTTTCCTGTTCGCCAATTCCTCCGTTCTACAATCGCTCGTCAGCCGATCAGTCCCACGATTCAAACCGCTATTTATCGAAAGTGTAAACCCTTTCTAGCGAGGGGCTCCTGTAGTGACTCACATTTACCACGAGAACACGACTGGTTTAATAAAAGCAATTATTATTATAACCAACTGTACCAGTGTTTGTTTTAATGTGCTTTTGTTTAACTGTGCTTATTATAGCCATTTTGTGCTTCCATTACCTTCCATCATTGTTCCGCGGTTTTTGGTACTGTTCGTACTTACTCCTGTCTTTTGCTTCCACTTGTACCATTCCTTGGCACGATCTCGGTATTCGTTCAATACCACGAGATCGCCAACGAAATAAATCTGGTTACGTTCAACCTTTGCCTTCTGATTTACCTGACACGTGTTTCTTGGTAGCGGTGTTCATAGTTAATCTCAACTCGACGCCACGCTACATGGTTACGATCCTTGAATCGAAACACTTTCTGACAAAGCGGACTAAACAGTCGTCTAGTACAAGATTCTTTACCCAAACTAGAACACCTAGAACATCAAATTTATATCCGTATATCTCGGTCAGCTATACGAATTGATGATCAGCAAAATCTAGCGTCCAATAAATATCAAAAGACAATTACTCGGTCAAAAACGTTCGAGAAAAATTAACAGAAAAAAAAACATTCTTCTAACTTAGTTAGATTGAAGCGTTCATCATATCGTTGAAGTGACAATAATCCTTGAAGCTTCCTCATAAGCGATGATCGAGCATTTCACCACGCCCTTTCATGTAAATGTTGGAATGAAATTGATAACTTGTATCCAGAGGTAGTTCATGTTAAAACGTACATTAATTAAAACAGATGGATTTTCATTTTACACATATTTCATTATCAATTTTTATTTTCAATAATTCAGAGGAATTATAAGATTTCAAATGTTCACTTGATGGAGAAGATAATGGTAAACGTAATTCATTACATGTGAAATCTGCACACTTGCTTCTTCACTCCTTGTGGTCACTCACTGTTTGTGCGAATCACTTATCACAAAATGGATATGTAAAACTTTGTTACTTTCCTAGAAAATGGGGGTCGAACCAAATGTGAAATCCACTCACAGTTTGATAACATTGATTGAGACTTGAACGTCATTTGACATGAGCTGATAATGAGTAGATCAGACAAGAAAAAAAATTGATGTTCATTGCCTGTTTGAAAACCTGTGCACAGATACAATTTTGTTTAAATGCTTCCATGAAACCATTGCTTCAAAGAAAATGAATCGTGTCTTATGTTCGTCACAAAGCCATTCCTATGCACATCATATTCATCTACACTTACATTCATCACACAGTCATTCCTCTATATTATCCATTCACATTGAGATTACATACTGAAATCTACTCGTCTCTCATCTACAACAAACAAACACGGTGGTCAGAGTTCGTTGATCGATTTAAATATCCATATGTTAGATGAACAATGAGATTCTCAAGTTGAGTTTGTAAATAAACGCTCCACTATTTATGTCATACACACTTGGTGTCGATTGTTACAAGGAAAGTTATATAGAATATTGCTTACGTGCGAATATCTTTGCAGTATTAGACCTTCAATGATTCAATAGTAATACGGATTCAGAAACTGGGCATTTCACACTAGTTTGGAATGATGCATGCTCGTTTCATTCACATCAAGTTGACTTCAATGTTTTTAATGCGAATCCGACTGAAGAAAGCATTTGACACAACTCAGTAAATATCCACTAAATGTGATCACTTTGTGAGTGAGCATATGCTGTGTTACACCTGTCTTTCAAGTTCTATGTATCGTTGCTCTTTTAATTGTAGAAAATACGTTCACAGTAACTAGTCTGATATATCCGAATCGGAATATATCTATCTATTATGAGATCGTAAGTTATAAAATTGAATGGAAATATAATTTTGATCAAGTACGAATACTTTTGAATGTACTAAGCTTGAAAAACAAATCTTCTTGTTGCAAGAAAGCAATGGATAACAGCTTTAGACAATGAATTTTATCTACATAGACTTCAGCCAATTGTTTGACAAGATGCCAACAAATGGACTGCTATTGGATCTAGAAAATCATGACATGGCTGGACCTCCCGTATTATGGCTTAAAATGTTTTTTGTCGGTTGTAAACAGGAAGTTGAAGTAAATTGGATCTGCTCCATCTGTAGACCAGTACTTAATGGAGTACTTCAAGGTTCTATACTAGATCCCTTTTTTTATGCTTCATGTAAATTATCTCTCAAGTATAGTTGATTCCCCAATATTATTATAAGCTTATGATGTGGAAATCTGGCAAGAAATAATGAGAGATGCAGATGCATGCGACTAACTTTTCGAAAGAATGACTGATACCCACCGACGCGGCGAATTGTGTCATCATACACTTTAAAGATGCAAAGTTGAATAGCCACTGCATAGGGGAAGTGCCTGTGAAAGCCTGCAAGTCCTTGTTTGAAAATTGACTTGCATATCCTCGAAAAAGTACTGGGTGCAGCTACTCGTGCGATTTCAGAACTCAGGTGTTCACAACAAAATGAGAGGATTGAAAAACAGAACCTTTTTACTCCATCTTATCGTAGACAAAGAAGTGACCTGATTTTGATGCACAGAATATTAAGAAATGATTTTGGACCCAAAATATCCTCTCATTTGCTTCACACTAGATGCCCAGAGCAAAACAGGTAGTTTCCTTATAAAGCCACATCAGGACACTTCGAACGAAATATGCAATCCACAAGGTGGGTGATGCAGTTCCATGGTTGCCTCTGACTAATAAATAGTTCACCCAGGATCCCAAGCTTCATCTGCACCATTGGTTTGAAACTAGTGTTTTCCAACTCCCTCAAAGTGAATCGTACACATCTACTAACTCGAGTAAACCTCCGACCATTCTCAATTTGTCCTCGTCCCTCTGCGAGAAGTCAGTGAGTACGGCTTGCCTGACAGTGGTTGTACGCACGTGTTGGCCTATGATTTCGAATCCCTAGTTTGTTTTCGCTCATTCAGTTCTTTCTATCTTAAATTGCAGGTATTTGAGAATTCCTAGTCAGTTCTTTGATTCGCATATTTTTGATTATCATAACAACTACTTATGGAATGTTGGCATTCGGAGACGCATACTGCAAATGCAAACTGATAAAATAACGTACAGCACGATCGAGTCCTTCCGAAAGAGTGTCTTGCTTATAATTTCTAACGTGGAATTTGACTTTGTGAAGCCAAGTGAGTATTGACGGACGGTGTGTTTGCATTCACTCAACGTATCAGGGTAATTCACTTGATCCGACGCCTTAAAAGTACTGAACGCTATATCCAGTAGTAGTGCGAGAGCTCAATTCTCAAAATAACCATTTTAAAATGAGAAACATGTGATATTCATGTCACTTTGTCTTTGTCTCTGTTTCCACATAACAGTTACAAATCCTGTAACCAGTCCAGTAGTTAACATGCATGGAAAATTATGCTGTCTGTTTCTATTGATCATGAATCATTGATTATTAGCTACGTACATGTGGATATAGGGTTTTAGTTGGAAAAACAACTGTATTACAAATAACGTCATGTGAATAATCCAAGTTTCCAGCAAGCAGGTAATTGCAATAACTTACTGACTAACATACGCCGCGCAGTGTGTTATTTGACCATTATCTTCTCCGCTTCACTTAAACACTCCAAGTTAACAGTTGCTTTGTGGTGCTGTTTGATGTTTTCAGCGATATATGTTTTATTCATCTTTGGCGACGTTTCCCAATTTTCTCTTCTGGAAGTTGTTTTGTTCTCTCCTATAGTAAGCTGTTGCTTATAGTTACAAGAACTAATACGTTTTTGATCATGATTATGGCAGTTCTCCTAGTTTTATCTTCATGCAGTGGAACTGTCTTGACGTTCGTGACATTATTATAGGTTGACATTTCCTATGGTTTGTGTTTGTTCAAATGTTTCAATTGATTCCGAGCTGTCGCTTTTATTCCATATTTTCTCTCAGATGTGAAGCTATTCATTAACCTGTGGAACACCAGAAGTAAGCAAATGTGCGAGCGTAAGCAGTAGTTTATCTGTTTCAATCGGACTCAATTTTTATTTCAATAGGACTCAGCTATCTGAGCATAGAGGATGAGTTTTGTTTAGCGAAACCAATATGATTAACACGCTTTCTCCGTTGCATGACCTTTCGTTTGGTTTCCACCAGTTAATTTTTCCGGTTGCCTGTCTGGATCAATTAGTGTGTGAAACATACACGTTCAAGATACATTCTCGTATTTGTCTCATTTTATTCCGTCATTGTCGAAAAACAACTGAGTGGATAAAAATACACGTGCATTTTTTGCATGTATATTTCTACGACAATCAGCATACGATCTACCTTAAGTTAGGTGAAGGACCACTAATACAGATATCACTGTGCCCACTATTTGATGATCAATTAGTGTTCAAACGCATATTTCACTACCTCCATTGTGTTCATATTTTTCAGCATGTCATGTTCTATGAAACTCTCATCAACAGACTCGCACTATGCATACAGCTGGAAAGAAATGTATCACCCAATTGAAGTTTCTGTTGCACATAATTTACTTTGAAACGCTTCATCGTTTTTCGAAATTTGAGGTTGTATCATCCGTCTGTCTTTTGTATTCAAAGTAAGTTCATCTTTCAGCTGTGATGTTAGTTCTCTTCTGTGTTAAGATAGCACACTAATGATCAATATTAAGAATGATATAATTTTTCGGGGTGAGATACTTACTAACCAGTTTCATTTAGTGAGAAAGTGTTCACTCGCTCATCCTTTTTTTATACATGACTGTTCAAGGAGTCAGCTGAAATCTGCTGTCTGAGCTCTTTACTTCAACTCATTACTGTTTCAAAGTAGTAGTCAAGGAGGTAAGGTGAAAGACGTGAAAATTGTTCTCACTCAACTGAACGTGATTGCTTTATATATGAAGCTTTGTTTATCTCTAACGATTAGAGCTGTGTGAAGTAATAAAATTCGTTTATTTATTCATTAATTCACTGATAAGAGCCGGCCTGCATCGAGTAATAGAACATCAAAAACGCAAATGACTACTCGTCACAATATCACAAACAAGATTATTATTATTCTGTTTGACAGTGTTTAAATAAAACCAGTTTTCCGTCATGTACAATAAGTACTTATTCCCTTGACGAAGATGCAAGGGAATATGAGTTATAAAGTTAGTGAAGTTGAATGAACATCTGGGCAAAAATGTAACACTTGTAATGACTAAATAATAGCCACATTAGCATGAACGTCAAGGAGATTAATCAGTGGAAACGATTGAATAGAGTATGGTAAAGTTGTTGATTATCAGTAACTGTTAGATATTTTGAAAGCTGTGTAGGCAGTACGAGATTTATATGAGTTTTCTCATCCTCAATATACAAGTCGAAAAACTGTAGTTTTATGTCTTATCTATTTCAGACTGTGTTTCGTTACGTTTTATAAGTTATTCCAAGTATTTCGGTACTTCATTGTGATTTTCAATAATTTAGAAGTATTTGATCAGCTATAGAAACGTCACTTTGAAGGAGTTCTCTTTCGTAATGTTTTTCTTTTTTCCCTTATTTCTATTTGACTATTATTGATGATTTAAATTAATGTTAAGTATTTTACAATTGACTGATCACTGTGTGGTGACCAATGTCTTGTGTGTCAAGTCCTCATTAGCGTACATCGCGTGCTATCGACCATGATGCAATGTCGCCACCAGTCTAGGTGACTCAACACTGCGTGCACTATTGTGAGATTAGATGGTGATTGGAAGTGGTCGACAAGAAATCCTGGACCCGGCTTTCGTGCTGTAGCAAACCTGAAGGAAGTCATCGACCTAATGATTTGTAGATCAGTTGATGAAATAGATCTTTTGAAGTGACCACTCACATATATGACTTTGGAACTGATTTTATTTAAGTTGGTATGACTATGCACGTGATTATCTACTTTGAGAGGTTTCAACAGTCATTATTCATAATTTAGCGGACATCTGTATTGTTTGGTGCTCCTACTCGTTGGTTGAGTGAACGAAAGTTGATTTTTCAATTAAGAGTCACTATTATCATTTAAAACACAGTTGACATGATAACAAAAATCCGACACAAATAAGTTACAATATTGAAGAAAATTTGGCAGAGTGTAAATGTGTGAGCGATTAAGGAAATTGTTAGTTTATAAGTGGAGCTGGTCACTGTATAACCAATTCACAATCATGACGTTCAACAAAATGTGCGAAACTTTCGAAATGAAGTACACAAAATGAACCCCAAACTCGATTTACAATATATTTTATCCCAATCAGATGGCGTCAGGCAGCAGTCAGTATCTAGTATAACGATATTATATGCTGAACACAAGACTGAAATCTATTTGGCAAAACTCAACACCTGTAAGTTCACAGACAGCGCTCTACGTCCAGTCATGAAGTATGTTTGCGTAAAAGCTTAAACAAAATTTTAGGATGTTTTGTTTCAATAGACGAAAAAAGGTGACAGTAGTTGTCAGTGTTGACAAAGTTCATGTCCTAGAATCCACAGATAATCATGTTTTATATAAGCCTCACAGCACAATTCAGAACAATGAAGCTGAACATCATCAGTGACAACCGTGAAATATGAGTGCTCCGAAAAACTACAATCCATTGTGCAACGCTGGATACTTATTCTTCATTAGCACTTAACAACTAACTATCATCTCAGTATCGGTATCCTTTGTGAAGCTGAGAAAGACAACTCCATTTTAGATTCTGCTGAAGAATAAGCTTTGAGTGAAACTAATGCACGTATATTGGTTCTGTCAACAATAAAAATTTGGAAAGAATCACAACCAGTCTAGATAACCCCGAATTAACCATAGTTTGTCACTCAGCATTTGCTGAACAATGAATAATGAAGTAACGAAGGATGAAAGAGATGAATTATGTTTTGATGATGTGTGTTCCGACAAGTCAATTTGCAATAATGACCGTCGCATATTCCAAATGATATTTTTCAATAGTCCGACGTGATATTGACGATTAATAAACACAACATCACCAGTTCAAGAAGCTGTTGTCAAACTCTCGAAAAACAAGTCAGATTTTAATGAAGACAATAACGCAAATATTAAAAACCGTGTCCGGTCATCAATATTCTGACAAATTCATTCAATGTGTCACGTCATTACACGTCATGTCTTAACAGTTTTAAAAAAAGCATTGTGCTGCAAATCTGACCGCAGTTTGAATGATTTATTTGGATAATATAACTCTGGAAACTGAAGAGAATTTAATCAAGACAACTTCTTTTTATCTGTTTAAGCCACTGTAAACAGATCTCTGTCTCAGTCTGTGGAAGATGCTCCATTTCGAATGTTATTATGGATAGCTAAATGAGCCAGCTTTTATCATGAACATGCATAATATCACCTCCGAATGATGTGATTGTAAGTTAACATTTGCATTTCAACCTATTGGAATTCAAGTATGGGAATTTTTAGTCATTATTGTAAGAGTTGACTGAAGAGAGTTTAAATTTTATTCACTACATTTTTCGCAACGTGAAAATTGTCATCTCTTAATATGGTTTTCTTGATCCGTCCATCTAGATTGTTTAATAAAAGTAACAAAATAACCAGCAAATCAAAACATAATCCAAACACTTTAGAATATAGGACTGTGTATATGGTTGAACCGATTGTAGACGATATGACCGATATCATGAGTCGATGAATTTTAAACTACCATTTAAAACCTGGAAACACTAGACGACCGTTTCGTTCTGGTGTGAGACTGCTCAGCAGTGTGCATCCAGGATCCCGCATGCGCAGCTCAATTACAGGAGTTTTTGCAACATCCCAAATGGTTGTTTTGTGCA
This sequence comes from Schistosoma curassoni, assembly GCA_944474815.3. Classification (NCBI taxonomy): domain Eukaryota; kingdom Metazoa; phylum Platyhelminthes; class Trematoda; order Strigeidida; family Schistosomatidae; genus Schistosoma; species Schistosoma curassoni. The sequence goes on from CALYDH030000201.1 coordinate 27,098, forward strand.
CAAAAATTACACGAATACATTCATAAGCAGTTTCAACTAATTTTGCGCGAAATCGAAGAACAAATTTATTTAATTAGGTCAAATTGCTATAACGGAAAAACGAGATTTGTCCCAGAAGACTGCAATCCAGAATATCGTACCTGGACATCTCATTAAAATCACAGTTCACAAACAATGATGAAATACTTTTTGTCAGTAAATTGAAAACTTAATATAGCCTCATGTTATTGCATTGTGGAGAATTGATGCGTCTCAGTGATATCTGTGTTGCATATTGAGTATCCACTGAAAAAACGAGTCACAGAAATCACTACATCCAATGTGGCCTACATTAATCTGCCTTTATTCTCAGTGTTGTTCTTATATTCAAAAACGTAAACCGGAATTCGTCCAAAAACTACGTCCCGTATATCTCATCACCAACGTAGAGCAGAATAGGAATGTGTTGCACTTTCGTTCCTCATCACATGTCATACTGCTATTTCGCTACGACAATGTGCACTAAAGGCACAAATGATGATGTACTTAAAATAACCCAATAATTATTCCTGGAGAATTTTTAAAACCCATGCAAATTGACATAGCTAATTAGTGACAATAAGAGATATCGATGCGTGATTTCAGTTCCACAATGAACATCACTAATTGTTCGTTGTTTCACTTGTTTAAATTCTGTCTTCTCCATTTTGGTCCAGTCGACACCCATCTTTTACATCCATGAATTACTCAAGACCATAGTGTGATTGACCACAAATAATGTATTTGATCGGAGGCTCAAGATGATATGATTGTTCATCAGTAACATATGATCATCGACGAACAGTACTGGTTTGACGTGAACACAACACGTGCTACTCTCACACTCGTGAAACCATTCACACTGAGGACTGTACTTTGGCAATTCGATCACGATTATGTGTTTGAATATTACTCAAAATCAGCAAATCTATTTCAGTTCTTCTAATCTACTTAGCGTTTCTGTATAGGAATTATTTTTCTAAATTGAACACTAGTGTAAATAATAGTGTACATTATCTGGACGCGTGATACGCAGATATCTGTCTGTTGACCTCATTTTTGTTAGTAGAAATGTCAATGATGGAAAGTTTTGTTGTTTATCATCATATTTCATCTAAATAATTAGGTTATCTGATGATTTCTATTGTGTAGTTAGCGTGATATTTACTTTGAGTATAGAAACGAATGTCGCTTTCTAATGATGCATTTAAATGACTGACAATCATCGATAAACACACAGCAGAAAATTGAATATGATTGTCATTATGAGATTACAGATTAGTTTGTAATGAGGTAATGAGTTGACAAAGAATATTTTATCATCCTCTCAGAGAATATTTGGCACCCACCATCAGAAATCACAGAAAATGTTTACCAGTTTATTTCATATAGTCTTAGTGATTGTATTCCTACAGAATTCTCGAGTTTGTGTATCTGTGGAACTGTCATCACTTATCTAGATACATTAACATGCTACTGGTTGATAGTCCTCACGGTTATCGGATGTCAGATTGTGATCAATCTTCACCGTCAGCACTATTGTTTTAAACAACAAGTCACGTTCTGTGTATCATTATCTCACCGACAAGCTTCCATAAACACAATTCAAGTCTCACCCAGTATATATCAGTCTCATTTGCGAGCGCTTAATCACTAGACCTGTGAGCCGACCAACATCCAACACTGTCATTGTGGAAATGGTGGAGAAGATTTGTAGCTCAGGTGGATGTTTATGGTAGAGTTTTGTTCTCTGAGCTGGATGGTTTGGTCGTGGAGCTTTCATCGTTCTTCGGAAGCATGACCAAACCATCCAGCTCAGAGAACAAAACTCCGCCAAAAACTGTCAATGTCTAACTCCAACCAATCCATGAGATTGAGTGACATGCCCACCATTATCTTCAGTGAGTTACTATCTCACAACAGACGTGTTGAACTGCAAGGATCACTGCTTATCACTAGATCTCCAAGAAATACCACTTGAAGCCAGTCACCAGTGAGCATATATTGATTCATATAAGAAGGCGTTTGTGGATGTTTCGGAAATTTCAGTGGTCGATCTCATGGATGAGCACATCTAAGGAGTTACAAAATAGGACGAAACGTTCGTTTAGTTCTTTTAGGTTTTCCATGAATTTCTGGCTTCAATTGACTCACTATCTCAATAACTGAAATTGCAGTGCAAGTCACCTACAATTATTTATGGTAATGCACAATTTACATAAACATGGTGTGTGATAATGGATGGCCTTTATGTAGAACAATAAACCAAAGTTACTTAACGGATATTATCAAAATGTTTCGCCGCTATACTTTATTTTCGAAATATCGTATATTATTATTGATTACCTATGATAGTTTCTCATGAACAGTAAATCGCCTTCGTTGTTGTAAATGATGTATTGCCTAGAAATCATGACGGAGACATTAAATAACGAGACCGCAAATCTTTCCAAGTAAGTGGTGTTGTCCTGTGCAAACCCACAACACGCTACCCTTTACTCCTTAGTAGTTTCAAGTGTTTGTAAATGTTTACGAGACTCGTTTTGTATGATGAATGATGTGCTGTACTGATGAACCTTTTAGCTTATTGAGATGTACTCATATTCTGAACTTATATTTTTTTGTTTCTATTGGTAGCACTACTCCTTCCTGTATTATTCATGAAGTGATTTGTGACATGCTTTGTGTGGAAGACCACTTGATCTCGAAATATACCGATAAATTTATTTTCTTTTGTTATTGATCTTCTCTAACTGACACAGGTGTCTTATGTTATCCGTTTTGTAGTACACATCCTGGTTTGGAATATTGAGATATGAGGCACATATCTGCACTAAGAGAAACGACTGCTAGTTTCAAGGTTTCATATTCTACTGAGCTTCAAAAATGTCCGGAGTAATTTTAATGTTGATGAAAATACTTTAATTGGTCAACATTCACTAAAAACTTTCCACTAAAAACCCATAGGCTGCGTTTTATTCAAACATAAATTTAAAGATATTAGTGTTTGCTATGCTTACACCCGTCCTAGAAGTTCAGGGTTGAATCACTTTAAATGGTTTATGTAAACGAAATTGTACAAAGATTAAAAAGAGTTCAAGTAGCAGACAAACATGTATCAAAATTGGATGGGATGAGACTTACAAGACAGTTAAACTCTGACCAATGTCCTGATGACACTGGCACTTGAGAACGCTAGAAAGCAATCTCAACAATTATAAAATTTGTTAACCGACAAATCGACCTTGCGTATGAACAGTCACCTAAACTTATCACAGTAATGCTAAACCATCCACAATATCAATAGCGAACCTCCAGTCTCATATATGGCGTTCAGCTACACATAGCAATATATCTTATACTAATGTATACATTCGCTTTCTTTATTTGTCTAAGCGATAATAATTGAGCTAGTCAATTAGTTAAATGTAAACAGTATAGAAACTTGCTTAAATCCATTTCGATCTAACAGGTCACATATTCTACTAGCGAAATGAGAGCTCATTTGAACAAGATACGAATCACATATTACACAGTGATAAAAAAATCCGAAAGAAATGCTGAATATAGGTAATATGTGTATGATACTGATAGAGTAGATGAAATTTAAGAAAATTTATATTGAGTCAATTTGATCTGCATCATTGGGCCCCAACATACACAAAAGGTAAAATAAGATTGTCAAATACAACACTGAGAACACTAACACAATCACACCTAATTGTGAAACTCTGCAAGTTGTGGAATCCTTAACGTACCTGAGAAGCATAATCGATGAACAATGAGCGTCAGGTTCAAATGTAAAAAACAAGAATTAGCAAAGAAAAGACCGCGTTCCTTAAAGTGCAGAACATATGGAACTCAAAACAACTGTCAACCAAAATCAAAATATGAATTTATAATACGAACGTCAAGATAGTCTTGTCATGCGCAGGTGGAATTCGGAGGAATACTTCAACCATCATCAAGAAGGTACAAGTGTTTATAATTAGTTACCGTCACAAGATTTCCAACATATATTGGCCGGATACCATCAGCAACAGCCTACTGTGTGACAAAACGAACCAGCTTTCATCTGATGGGGGAAATAAAGAAAACACGATGAAAGTGGATACGACATATATTACAGAAAGCATTAAACTTCGTCACGAGAAAAAAGCTAACTTGAAATCCTGAAGTGAGACCAGAAAGAGGGAGGCCAAAGAATATATTACGTCCGTTAACAGGAGCAGACATGAAACGGTCGAAAGACAACTGGAAAGAGCTGGAAAGGATCACCCAATACGTGCTTGTATGGAGAATGCCGATGACCAACTTATGCTCCTCCATAAGGAGTAACAGGCGTAAGAAAGTAAATAAGTAATTTAATCTAATCGTTTATTATTAACAAATGTAATGAAACACATTCACAATCTGTGTGAGAAAATAACTCAACATAAGCACCACATAGACTAATCGATTTGTGTGTGAGCTGGGATACTACCCGGGTACCCAGACTGAAGTAGGTGGTTTTTTTAGTGTGTTACACCCAGAGCTTATGACTTAAAGGACTCATCCATGAGGCCGTAGAGTAAGGTGATGAGATGCAATTCCATGGTAGCAGATGATCAGCAATCGGTTCATACGTTATTCGTTCCTTCAGGATACTGGAGCCCATATGCATCATTGGTTTGGAATGACGGTTATCCAACTCCGCTGAGTGTATCCTCCAAATCCAGCAAACTGGTTAAAGTACCGAACATTCGCTTTTCATCTTTCTAATATTGTAAACAACAGTAATGCTACGAGAAAACAGACAGTAGGATTTCTCTGGTAGTGACTGTATACAGATGGTCATGTGAGAGCATTTGTAGAGCAAGAGATAACGTTTCCCACTCTCAAGTTTGCTTTTCACCTTCACAATTTCGTAAATAACAGTAATGCTACGAGAAAGTAATGAGTAAGACTTCACTGTCAGTGGTTGTATGCACATATTCATGTGAGAGTTCTTCGAGTGGGAGAGCGGACTCTACCCACTCTCGACCGTACAAGGGCATTTAGGAGAGAAAACAAATACCGTTGGTAGATGAGCTGTTTCGATTCTCTACTGCCTTTCTGAAGTCATTTCATTAATGTATTTTCTTTATTTGTATTTTCTTTACGAAATAGCTAACTACTCTATATAGACTACTTATTACAGTGTTATAACTAGTTAAAAAATCCTGTTGTACTTTTATTTTTCAAAACATCAATCTGATTTTTAATGGAAAGTGAATTAACAAAAACTTTATTTGTGTACGCAAACATTGTTATGCGCATTCTATATTTGCAGGCGTTCTACACTATAGAACAGGTACCTTCAATCAGACAATCCGTGTAATGAACGCAGGGATCATCAAGTATTGGGATAAACAGAAAATGTAATCTCTTATCAAGCAAAGATGCACAGTGGCTGGCAGTGCAATCCGGGACGTGCGTTTCGTTCTATTTGAAACTCGTCATCCGGATGTACCTGCATCCCAGAGTTGATGATCCCTCCGGGACTCAAACCCATCGATTGCATCCCTAAATGAGAATGGGAAGATACAATTGCAACAACACCAAGTGAATGTAATCTCTTGTCGTTTATTTAATAATTTCTACAGATCACAATTTTATGAAAGTTGTATGGATACTGAATTATTCAAATGAAGAATTTGAAGTGTTAGGTATATTTTTCTTTTTATCTATCATCAGATAGAACGAGAAAAGTGCAACCTCTTTCAAATAAACACGTTTCAAAATGACTTCCATGTAAGATCTTAAAGAGTAGGCAGTTACATCATAACAAATCTACAATTTTTGGTTCAAGTCTATTATTAGAGAACTACTACTAGCATCATAGTAGACCAGAATTCTACACTCCTTTTACTACTACTACTACTACTGATTCTGACATGACTAATGTCACATTACTACGCATTGTACTATCTGCATCACATTAAAAACTACCGGACAATCTATCACTATCAACACTACCAATACTACATCTGTTATTAATGTAGAGAGTAGGTAATAGTAAACAGATTCATTAAGTTAAGCCAATACACATACTGCACAATTGAAATATGTAAAACGTACATGATGTAAATAATTTTCCTAATTTCCTATAATTGTTTTTCACGGAACCCGTCGTCCTTTTATTTCCGTTCTTATTTTAGTTGCTAACCGTTCTATCTTCTCTCCTCTTTTCTCTTGTTTCCACTTTTATCCGTCTGAATTCTACTTTCAATTCTTGAACAATACTATATTCTTCTGTCCATACAAGTAAAACATACACACACACTTTAATCATACGCTATCCTACATTTACTTTTACTAATTTGTGGTGTTAGCATAAACTAACGATTCTTTTTGTACGTGATTGCTTGCTTGATTCAAATTCCAAAAACATTAGATTTGTTCGTGATTATCTAGTACTTCTGTATTGAATCGCGTTGCTTGTGAGAATCTTAGTTCATACTATAATTCAAAGATTCCTAATTATCATTTACTTCCACCATTACTAATTCTATTTGTATTGCAGGTGTTATGACTACTTGAGGTGGTGAATCGAATAATGCTAGATGAACAATGAAAACCTGGAAACAGTAAACGACCGTTCCGTTCAAATATGGGATTCCTCAACGTTATTTTGAGACTATGCTCTAATGTTCCCGATGAGCAATGGCATCACACATGACATGGATGACCTGCACAGGGGATTATGTGTATGAAACACAGTTTTTGAATTTTGTGTTCACGAAATCAAATAAGATTCGTGTTCAATCGATACTTTCAACATACGACAATGTGATCAACGTCATTCTGACGAAATTCCAAAGAACTTGGGGATCATCACTAATATTTCTGTCATTGCAAATCCCTGTGATGTAATGCAAACTTTCATCTATCACACTGTTTAAAGATATAGAGAAAAGATATATCAGTTGACGATGACAAAATACATGGATGCTTTAAGTAGATATTATTGCTAGTAACTGAAATCTGTGAACATATATAGCGTATATAGATTCTGAGATGAGATCAAAACCGAATAATGTTTTATCTTTAGCGGAAGAGTAATTCAACTTAAACTATCTTGATACCGAGGCGTTTGCGATCGAATACACATAAATGAATGGTGGGTAGGGATCATCTCTCTTTAGTTATGAAAATAAATCATGAATTTCTATGTCTAATTTGATTGTCTGTCATGATAGAATGAAAAGTGATAACAGAACAGAAGCTCATTTCTTCGAATGTCTATCGACTATAACTCTATTGTATACTTATTAAGTGTCAAGATTATATAGATACATATAGAGAATGATTCCATATATCATGGTCTGTCGAAAAATTCACTCACTAATATTATAGAATTCATCATTCCGTAATCTCTTTTCAGCCTATTATTTATGGCCTACTCTAACCGTAATCATCTTCCAACTTATTCATGTATATTTTCCATTTTAGAATTTGATATGGCCTAGTATGTCTGTTTGCAAATTACGTCAGCTTTTGTAGGACATTGTTAGTTAAGGCTTTATTCTACAGAATTATGATCTAATAAGGATTTGAATCATGAAAACTACCGCTTCTTGCACATAAATTTAGTTCATTCATATCGGGATAGTGATTCATGGTTTTGTCACGTGACATAAAAATATTCGTTCCATGCTACGTGAAACTATGAAGACATGTTGTAGCATTGTCAGTTTATTCAAAAATGCAAAGAAAATACCGAATACATTGAAAACCAGGACACGCTCTAACTCTTCATCAGAAAATGCTCATCAAACTGATCAGTAAACACTACATTAACATAAAATATGCTAAATGGATTCTTTATCCTATCCCTCGTGAACAACACCTTCGAAATCACAAAAATGAATTACTTGAGTCCTCCATGAATAAGTGTTAGCGCACAAATCCAATGAAATCTTTACAATCTATACCGTATAATCTAATGAACACAAGAACAACTGGAGGCAAACCAACCATCATATACCAAACAAATAGTTGTGACTGATAGGAGAATTACATTATACAAAATAAACACACCGTTCAGGCAACAATATATAGAGGTGAGAATCCACGACATAGTTTGTCCGAGATCAATCCATGTGGTTAACTGAAGATTGCGGAAAAATTGAATTACTAGATGGACGATACACAAATCCTTCATCTTCTAAAAGCTGAACAAACAATATAGATTTGAGTGGGTCATATACATCCTTAACTATTTTCCCAATAATTTAGATGCAGAACAAACATTGAGTGCTACGAAAGAGTTACAAATCAATTAGAATGAGCAATCCAACATTGTTTCCACTGAGTTACTGCCTCAATGACAAATACGGTTGAACTACACTGACCACGGATTCTCCCTAGAACTTCTGGAAATACCTCATGAAGTCAGTCACAAGTGAACACATGATGATTATTGTTCAAATGGGGTTTCGACCACACTCTAGTAATTTTTAACAGTTGATTTCATGGATCAATTATAGCTAAACCACCATGGAAAACACCATTCTGCGAATTCAACTGTTAACGAATAGATTTCACTAAACAGATCAATGATTTCAGTTCTACTTCAACTGTGTAACTTGATTATTGATGACAAACATTATTGAAATTACTTGATATCAGATGAAAGTTGATGTTGAATTCATTGGATTATTCCTAGCTTTAAGTCGAATCAAACTCACTTCATATTGAAATGTATTCAAACGCATGGTTTTACGTGAATCAATACTCATCTTTGATTACTATAAATAAACTACTAACAACTTGTAAGTAATAAAACGTTCACAATTAAGATCAATAATAAGACTAAATAGATTATTTTTGTCATTGACAAGTTCTTTAACACTGGGTGATATTAATTTTCTATAGACGGAGGACGGTAGCGCAATTCCATGGATCGATTGTTGTTACACATTAACATCGTTGGATTCTGACCAGCTCAGTTATTCATAATCCTACGTGCACGATCGTCGATGCGCATCAATGATGGACCTCAGATTTTCAATGATGGTCTAACTATAAAGGTCTTTGACGAATTATTGATTGTTGTGTATAGTTTTGAAATGCTTTAAAGCTAATAGACCATATATTGATGCGTCTAGCAAAGCGATTTTACTACTCCTTCATATTCTACAGAATTCCTCTACTCTGATAATATAATGGTGTGTGTTACTGATATCGATAGATATAAGTTGTATGTAGGTAGAAGGTTAAAACAAATTCAAAGAGAAGAGTATGAGGATAGAAAATGATAAGTATGGAAACGAAGGAACAATGAAGTATGAGACGATTGATTGACACTTTGCAAATGAAATATTCACAGTATGGTCCTCAGATTTTATAAGGAGATTCTGTAATTCGGGGTCAATAAAGTTTGGTTGACCTATTTGTGTTTTTGCTCATTACACAGATAGTGTCGTCTATGAAGCTAACTGAATACCGATATATAGATCCCTAGATTCTGACATTACCTTATATGCAATATTTCGTTTATATATTACTACCACTGAATTAACTATTTCTATGAATCCAGTGTTCATATTGCTGTGCTAACAAGGTACGGCAACTTGGACCCATGCATATATGTGTCTGTTCCTACGTTGTAGCTAACTGAGTGAATGAGTGATTGACTGACTGACATTACCTCTTAAGTTGTCATTATTTTCACATAAACTGATCCACAAATTAGATTCAATATAAATTTAATGAAACATAATACTGACATGTGATTAAACAGCAATTAACTGTGTTGTTGGTTTCCGATTTATCCCTTGGTTTGTCATGGAAACTATCCTCATCTTGTTTATTGTACCGGTCAGCCAATGAGTTCACCAAAACATCATTACATCATTACAATATATAGTATCACGACAGATGTTTGAAATTAAAAATATGAATAGAAAAACAGTTGGAACAGTATTATGTTATGTGTGCTACTGATGTTGACAGATGTGAGTAGTATGTGTCATCAATAGAAAGTGAAATACACGGTGCACAAGGTTTTGCAGATCAAAGAGAATAGAACAAAAACAGAGAATGATTTCTGTTGAAACGAATGAACAATAAATTTTGAGACGATTGATGAAGCATTCACTGTATGGTTCTCAGTTATTCTGTAGATTAGTTTAGACATCACATTTACTTGTAATCCTATTCATTCTATACACATTTATGTATAAATATCAACTTATCTTCCAAAACAACCTACTTCCATACTACTCACTTATTGTTTTTCAATATAAAGTTCAAGAGAACCTGATTTCTAAAGATTGAGACATTGTCAAGATGTCAATACTAGAACAGTTTATTATATGTAAAATTTATTCATATCCAATCACTAAGCAACAATGTTCTCAAACAGGTATAGATGAACATGGTATGAAATAAAAAAGAAAGAATGGGGTGAGAATGAGGTTGAAGATGGGAATAGAATCAATATTACTAGCATGTAAACTAAATATAAAAGAGAGAATAATGAATTGAAATTAATCAGGAAATAATGTAAAAATGAGAATGAATTTCCTTTTTTATGTTGTCGTTGTTGTTATGGCAACAGGATAGATACAGAATAAACTAATGAAATCAGTAGGAATGATAAATACGAAAGACACCGTAGATCTTGGGATCAATCCCTGAGCAATAGTGAGGATTTCCACTATATGACGAAACGGCTAGCATTGTTTGACGAACATCAGTCGACTCAGGATCTCAATCAAAACTTCATAATCTCTACAACCCTATATTGATAAATTTTTATTCGTCAAACAAATAGAATATTAAGGTATCATGGAGGGAATACGATCACCTACTCTTAAACAGCCCTACATTATATTGCTACGTTCATCTAACACTTTCTAGTCTTTAATAATATCTACCCTGATGTGGAATTAATCATTCATGAATACAATCGGTGAGTTAGTCGAATCTATAAAAATTCTCTTCAAACAAACTGGAATGTTATTCGTTGATAACTTGTTGATAATTTGTTTCAGTTCAAAAGTGTTATTGTGTACAACCGTCTGATTCAGTTAGGCTCCATATTCCACTCAGTTATTCAAAGAAAAAACAAACAATACTAATACTTCATTATCAATTGTCGACAAACAATTTTCACAGTACATTTATACTCATATAAGGTGACTACTTGATAACAATGTACATGTTCCCTTGTTCATAATGCAAGACTGACTTAGCAATTACCTATGCTTACTGTTCCATCAGGACGCTAAAACGATGTTATGAGAAAATATTAAACCAGTCAGTGAGAACAAACAAGATGAATAAGCAAAGATGAATAATGTCTAGCAGTAAAATCCGAGATACATGTTTCGTTCTATTTGGGACTCATCGGCTGAATATACCTGCGAACGGTATTAGGTTGGAGTCTTAGAGTAAGCATCAAGTACTAAAACATGATCCTATGTCGAAGTCATCAAACTCAAAGTTTCGTTTCTATTACCATAAACAATTGATTATTGACCGATAAGAGAAATAGACAAACTAAGTTATATGTTAATATCTAATTTTGTGTTATGATGACTAAACTGTTCCCTGAATTCTTCTGCCACCGGAGAAAAGCTTTACAAAATAGCTTTGATAAGAAACCATTTAAATAGTTGAGATCATGAGTCAATTGAAGCTAGACCAACATGAATGAAACAGCATCTCAGAGTTGATGTTCGTTATGGGACTTGCAACTAGTATCGTTTGCGTTATCCACATAGCTACTGAGTCCTCAAAGCCACATGCTTATGCAATGAGAGTAAGTTTAATTTCACTTGGTATTATTTTAATTCAATCTTTCCATTTTTGTTAAGGACTGCAATTAATCAATCAGTTATTAACATATGTGCATCTTATGCGGATTGCCTCAATATCACCCTAATTCACAAGCATTCTAAACAAAGATAGTAAGTGACTAGTAATGAAATCCAAGACACAGGTTTCGTCCTATTTAAGACTCATCAACTAGATAGATCTACATTCCAGTGTTCATCTATCACTTCACGACTCAAACCAATACCACACACCTACCGAAATACTAAATCTCTCAAACATAGAAACATTCAAACGAACAATAGCTTCTCGTTTCCCTTAATTAGATATTTCTTTAAAATGACCGCCACCTTCTTTCATTTCTCTCTCTATTCAAAAATTAAAAAAAGGAATTTTAAAGAAAAACGTCATTGATCATATTGATTGATTTTTTTCTTTTTTTCTTCACGTTATACGAAGATAATTGATCCAATTTTGTTTCTCTTAGAAATAAGCTAAACAATCTGGTGGTGGGCTGATGTTCACATTTGTAACCTTCATATACATTTAGAGTGATCTTCAAGGAAGGTTAAGTATTCATGTGCAAGAATGAGAGTTCCTGGGTTAGAATCCAGGTCATGATGACGCATTGCTGAGTTATTGGGATTTTACAAATACATCCTTCTTCTTCAATAATAATTACAGTTGACATCCTGAACTCATTTTAAATAGTTGCTCATTAAGAATCAAAAATCATTAGACTACGATTTTGTCTTAGTATGAGACTTGTAAGCAGTGAGTATTCATGATCTAATACAGGATAACTATATGTCACAAACAGTCTTCAATATACTTGTCCAAGCTGTAGTTTAATCGCTTAATATAGTCAGATGGAGGGTTTTGTGAAGACTGTAGTGGTATTCAGTATTTATAATCAAATTTCTTGTTCACTTATATGTCAATACTACTTAGATGAATGTGATTCTCATTGGAGATTTCTCTTTAGGCATAACCATGTTCTTTATGGCATACTGCCAATCAGGGGAATAAGAAACATACATTCAGTAATGACTAGAGCTTTCAATCAAATGTATAACGAGAACTATAATTTAGTATGTAACATGATTGAAAGAATGATTAATGGAAGTGAATACGACACGGTGGGACTTCAATTTCTAGACCACCTTTGTGCGACGTTCAAGTCACCTTCAGATTGTTCACCTAATAATTAGGACTAAATGAGGGTTATAAAGCAGTGTGAAGAACAAAGATTATGATCAACAGTTGATGTTTAAGGTAAGCAATTAGATGAAGGGAGTTTTCATCACGAACCGATATGAGCTACAACGCCAAAAACTCTATTTAGCCAAATGGATGACTGAATTTCGCGCTAAAAGCCAGGACCTATTCTCTCATCACTTTGAGCTTAGTCAAAACGTCAGAACAGTAGCAGTGTGACACGAATAAACCGAGTTTAAAATCCGATGTCAGCTATTGTGATTCGTTTTATACCATACTGACATTTTTTAGTCATAATCAAAGTAGAAATTGATTGATCCCGTGAGGTGATTGAAGCGTAAATTATGGAAACCATCTACCATTTAATGTTACTGAGTTTTATATTTTATTGAAATATTCTTTTGGAAGGTTGAAGAATAAACGAACGAATTCAAATAAGTAATCTAGTGATAAACAACAACGAATGGAAAGTATAGTGTTGGTTGCTGGGTTAGACCCATATTGTTTATTATAGGTTCCATGCAAGGCAATTTATTCATTCTCATCGAGTCACGTTTTGATCCTGTTCATCATTTGTTTATCAACCTCCACCGTTTTCATGTGAGCGTGTGTGTTTGCAAAAATCCTGCTAAACTGTATTCATAACAATTCATTTATCAAACCATAGATAATCTATTAGATCTATCAGAAGGGTTTTTGTACACAATATAGTAATGCCAATGGTTGAGATCATGAGTCGATTGGAGCTATACCTCTATGCAAAACCTCGAAGTATTGAACGGCCATTTCGTCCCATTGTGGGACTCCTCAGCAGTGCACATCATCATCATTATCATTATCATTACACGATGCATTCTCTGACCTACTTCTCTTCTCTTCGAAAATTCTTAATCTTCTGCCAGTAGGCTTTTCACTTTCGATTGATGATGCATACTACTTATATCTGTCTATATCAGTAACACACATAATTTAAGTAATTATATGAATAGTAGTACAACTGAATCTGTAAGATTCAGAAAAACGAGAATACTCCAAAAGGAACTGATATATTTTCACTGAGAGGTAGTGGAATTCGGATTTACCTGAAAAAGAATTTGGTTTTAAATAGTAAAGCTAATCTGAATGGAATATTTACCATAAGATTAAAAGGGACCATAAAAAGATACAAATAATGAATTTCTTTAAGAAATTTCAAATGACATGACAATACTACTTATTTCTTCGATAGATTATTAGGCAATAGGCAATATTCTATTATTAATGAGACTAAAATTTATAGCTGACCTTTGAGTGACCCTAAAATGACCTTGCGTATGTCTACCTAAGTACTAAAGCTAAATGAGGATGGAAAACCTGTGTGAAGAAACAAAGATTATGATTCACAGTTGGTGGTTAAAGATTAAGAACTAGATTCAATGGAGGGTTTCGGTTAATTACGAAATAACATAAGCTATAATGGTAAAACGCTATTTAGTCAAATGGATGAATGAAGTTCGCGCCAACATTCACAGACCTGTTATCTTAAATCTGATTGTTTCGTCCATTAATGATAGTCTTATCATAATGAACTTCCAAAGTATTCACCAAAGGTATAATTTTATTCAGAACTTGTTGTTTGAATACAGTAATAGGTTGGTATAAAGGAGTTTCAAAGCAGACAGTCATATTTAAATTGAAGGCTCTCAACAACCAAAGTCAACCAATTACCAGTCCATGTTGAACGAGTAGAAAACTCTCGATATTTCAAAATATCAGTTACGGTGATGAAGTGATCAGTTCAGTCAGTCAGTCAGTCAGTCAGTCAGTCAGTCAGTCAGTCAGTCAGTCAGTCAGTCAGTCAGTCAGTCAGTCAGTCAGTCAGTCAGTCAGTCAGTCAGTCTGATACAACGTAGGACCAAGTGTATATAGATGCATGTGTCCATCATTTGATGAAGTACTAGTTTTTCCTAAATAGGCACTTAATATTTACTGAAGGTTCATTTTTTAAATAGTCATTCTTAAGAAGAATTTGATAGCGTTAGATTTCAATGCGGTTAAGTTTCAAAGTCCATTGAAACTGTTTATTGTTTTCACCTGTACATTCTTTGTAGTTCTGCCTTTTAAAATTATGACAATAAAAACTAGTATGTGTTTAATCAGTCAAGTGTGAATATTGTTAACCGCCGTAATATGAAACCTGAACTATATCTAGACATTACGAATGTAACCATTTTTGACAATCATTTGAAATATTAGTTTCACGAAGTGCCAATGAACAAGCCTGCGTCGTGTGACTGACTCAACAAAGATCTATCGATATTCAACTTATCAATATGAATTAGGTCTACTGCATCAATAAAACTTTCTAATGGTTATTATGCTATAATACTATTCTCCACTTAGTGTGACTGAACACTTTACTACAAATCATCTAGACATTTATTTAATGAGCTTTTGAAATTGCATCTGATGTAACAGATGCAAATGTGTATCCATGTCAACATTTACGATTCATGAGTTAATGTTAATAAACTATACACTTACCCTCTTTATCACATTCCGAACAAGGTGTACGCGACACAGAATATGGTGGGCATTCGGATACACCTGCGTGGTAGCAGCAGCTACTGCAGGTGAATCATCGGTCACAATGCCTACCGGCTGTCGACTGTTGGTACACCGTCGGAAAATACGCAGGAATCCAGAAATCAATGTTGACGTTTCGCGACTTAAAAAACCAATGCAGATGGGTATTGCCTTAAAATTCATATCCAGTGCAATGACTTGATATAAATGGACGTTCTCGTTATTCGTTTTGTACGTCCCGCCGAAACCAATTACGTCAAAAAGTGACCTGCCAAATTCAATTGCTCAGCAGTCATGAAGAAGAAATACGATAGACAGTTCTCATCGTCCAATTCGTATTCGCAAAGCCCAACCATGGATGTTATGTGAGCTTTCAATTTCCCGTAATCGCCTATAGTGTACATTACAAATTGGCAAATTGCTTACCAGGAAGGTTCGCGTGTGAGAACACTTTGTACCGCATATTACAGACATCTTGATCAGTAAAACGTTTCCCATAATATTGGTAAGCAAACTTCTTTATGTGGAATCCAGCGGTACCAGAAATCAGCAGCGGTCTCACAGTTTCAAACTCCCCTTCCGTTAACCTGCGCATCCATGAATTGCCTTGGTACCTCAGGGAATTGCACTCGTGATTGTGATGCACATTCCCACGTACAACAGTCCAGTACCCGTCTAAAATCTTACAAAACATGAAGGCCGGACATTGGGTGTTCATGGAAGCCCTTCGTGAAAAAAATTATAATACATTAACCAAATTACCTCCTCCGTGTAATACGCTGCGACGAACCGCTAGATCTGATACGCCCATTTCTCCAACACACAAATTTAATCTATGAATTTTCATCTCTGCCAATATGCGAATCTCTCACTACATAATGACTGTAAGTAGGTCTTTCAAAATTTGTGATAGCGGTCTTTAACGCAACCAGAAACAAGGTAGTGAAAAAGACTTCCTCCATTTCCATGACGTGAGAAACACCAGCGCTTGTACTTGGCACGTTCCTCTCCTCCATAATGACGATTCCAATGTAATTCGTCGACAAGTGCTGATAATTTATAACAATTTTCAACACATAACTAACCAATTAAATCTAAGTTTTGAAACTAGCCATTTCATTGGACGAAACACGGGATGAAAAATATTGTAATTTGGGGTGGAAAAATGTTTTAGTGAGATGGGGGGAAATTTTTTTTAAAAAGTTAAAAAAATTGCCGGGCAGATAATATTATTCGAATTGAATGGGTTGTCTTTTGGAGAAAATTAGGAAACTACAACATTCTCAATTAGAAATATGTGTGAGAACACAAGTTTCCGACTAGATCAACTCAAAACAACTGTTCGTCACAGAATATATTTGTTACATAGGGCTGTTATAACGCTCGGTTTCACTTCGTCCACATTTATGGGACTTTAATTTATCTTAGACAGCAATCTACGCCAGATTGCCCACCAGTGTCTATTCTGCAAGACCTCAACACAATTCAGATCAACAACACGTGATTAGCCTGACTAGGATGTCAATCTATTTTCACATCGAAAGGCCGACACAATCCAACATTAACGAACAATCAATAAGAAGGATAGCGGAACAAATAACTCATCTCACACCTGACAAACTACCTACATGTGTGAGTAAGGAAATATCCAATCCTTATCATACTGGCCCACACATCACTGTAGAGCTCTTATAATTTTGCTTGCATACATGGATTCTAATGTATTGACATCGCGTTCCACCTGAAGATATACGAGGAGAAAGATATGAATGTAGGGGATTGTTAGTATCCCATAAGGTGACATCTACCAAGCCTTAGAAAGACATCGGATGTCTATCTACAATTGTATTATTACTGACCTCAAAAGAATAACAAAACATCTTGCTAACTGCCCTCAACACTCCTCGCAAAACAGCCAGAGAACGATTAATGAAGAATAGTAAAGAATAATAGGTTACATGCAAGAACCTACAAACTGTACGTCCAAATTGAGTACTTACAACACATTTGCTAGTAACGATATGTAAAATACACATGAAGTTATAAGTAGAGACTAGCAAATAAATTCCAATCTCAATCTTACTTATCCTAAGCAGACTAGTTTTCATCTCATAATTTGATACTGATCAACGACATAAAGTGTACAGTGTATCATTGAATTTATTTTGATATTCATTATTTCATGAAATTACACAACGATGCTTTGTTCAATTACAGACTGTAGTGCTCGGGGAAAAAGCATTTTGTTTTCAGTCAAAACTTTTCTGAAGTAAAACAGCAGAACTCTACAGTATCAAGAGAAAACATATTTGCACATTAACCCTTGACATTATCTAATCACAGCGACTTACTCGTATACTTCAACTCAGATGACAAATTATACAGGCTCAAATGATATATATGTCAATAACAAATTGAAATATGAAGATGGAAATTATTCCTTCCTTTGTGAGTTAACAAATTAATTAGTTATCAGATACAATAATCACTCTTGTAACTACAAATCTGTCTCTGGTTCGAGAAATCGTTCTCAATTTTCTACAGTACACTTTTGACGGAATGCATTGTATCTCCATTATTACGATATTTGGCGACCTCAATCTACATAACTGGACACAATCAGTTCCACTTCTACATGATCGATAAATAATTTATTTCTTCTTATTATCCCAACGCCTATTAATAGCCAGTGTTATAATATAGTGGTCAAACAGAATGGATGTGACTTTGCTTAGATGTTACAGTTTCATACTGAACAATGATGAAATCGTTTAACAGAATGTTTATTGAAATAAAATTCAAATGTAAAAGTGTAAATGTTGAAATGAAACCAAAAGAGTTTGTGTCACTTTGATTTTAACCAATCAAATCAAAATAATGCACTGGTGACGGTCAATTAACAGGTTATTACTGACACCAAACTGTTTGTTCGTAATTAAGTTAATGAATCACTAAATAACAACTATTGATAATCACATCCAGGAAAACTTTCGTCAATAGGGGGTCAGGAATTTCAAATAATCTATGTCAGTGAATAAACGTTAGCACATATTCTGAATAGATAGCAGAATATTGAATAACGATCGGTTCAACTACCAGCATGATTGGTTAACAATGAACGTATGATCTCATTAAATTTGATCTTCTCAATGGTCAGTTTGAATCATCGAATCAGAATAAAACAACGAAGCACTTTAAAGTCTATAAAAGCTTGATAAGTTTCAATAAAATTTGATTCACTACATTGAACGAGATGATGAGGTGAATGTTGACCAAACTGACGAAGTAAATCAGCCAGTCATATGAACACAAATACCATTGTTTCATTAACACGGACCATTTTACATACAAATTTCTATATAATCTGTTGATATGGTTTTATTTGATCTTGAAATTGTTTTCCCAATTCTACGACTGCCAAGAAATCTGTAAACACTCGGATTGGACGAACTAAACACAAGTGATTTTTGTGAATGATTCATTTCGATATGTAAGTAATCTCTCAGATTCTAAGAGACATTACTCACAACGAATACGTCTTAATCAGCCTCACCCAGTTGTGAATGGTAGATTTGTTGATATCGCGTTTTGGCATTGAGCACTCACCAAGCAATCCTCAAGGCTGAACACGAGACAATCGGGAAAATAGATATTCAATATTTAACGCTGAGGAAAGCCAAACGACTAAATGGATTGGAAGAATAGTTCAAATAATTCGAGTCGATCGGATGGCAGGGCTCGGTCTTGCAGGTGTGGTTTTATGTAACATTTTTATCCATATTGTTCTATCTCTAATATTAGTGTGTTCTTCGCCCTATAGTGATGATTTATTATCAAGCATAGGTTACTAGCTGATTACAGTTGACATAACAATTATTCATTATCAATCTATTCAATGAAATCATCTACCATCACCCTTTACATCCATAATCAAGAAATATATATCTAATCATTAACAAACTGACAAATTTTCATTTGAGTATTTTGAAATATGCATGGTTACTTTAAATTTCCGCGTGTCAATATTCAATGATTCAGCTGATTAAAACATTCGAAAAAGATGGAGATGAAAAACAAAGAGAACAAGGCAAACGATCCCCTGTTGAATGGTGCTGTATATTCATACAGAAGAAAACAATGATTATGTGAAAATGTATTTGTCTGCTTATGATTGTTAATCATAGAAGTTGCTATTTTCATAGGTGATTCAGTAAATATGTATCATTTGTGCATACATCTAGTCTATCCGCCGTAATACGGTAGATATGTTGTTGTGTCAATAAGACTGATGAGTCATAATGTTCGATTTATCAATGGAATGACAATATTTGCTTGCTGGATGGCGGATAGCAATGGAATCCAGAATGAGAGTTTTGTCCTATTTGATACTCGTCAGCTAGACGTATCCGCATTCCAGAGTTTTACATTATTCAAGTATAACTTTCGTGTGTTTATTTGCAAAGTGTAATCCTGTATGCATTCGCACTATGGTGTGTGCTACGTATATCAACATAAGTAGTCTATAACTCTTATTAGGAACAGTAGGCCTGGCAGCAGAATATTGAAAGGATCAAAGAAAGAAAACAGGAACAGAAAGTAACAATAAATGTAACAATGAAGTTCGAAACAATTAAGGAACACTTTGCAACTGATCTATTGGTGTATGGCTTTTCTACCGCTATCAAGTAAATTATCTTACTTGAGACTTGTCAGTTGTATTGACTTACAGTGTTCCAATCATTGTTAATGTTTGAATTGCAGCCGAATTATTAAAACTGCGTAAAAACAAAGATCATTACGGAAAACAAATTTTATGTGCATTGAATGAGTTACCGAGTATTGAACGTTAACAGTTCAGTAGATGAAGAATCGATGTATTATATGATAGGTACAATAGTAGAATATTTCTGATGAACTCAGTTGATGATCAATGAATTGAACGAAATGCTTGTCATAGATTTCACCACTGGTCATGATAACAAGATATATATGATAAAATTTACAATTACAGACAGTGTGGTTTGTGCTACTGATATCGACAGCTATAAGTAGTATGCATAATCAATTGAAATTGACATGTCTGGAGAAGGAAGGTTAAGAATCCCGTAGTAAAATGTGAGAATCATACAGTAAAACGTTCAATTGCAAAATGTCAATCAATCGTCTTAAACTTCATTGATCTTTCGCTTCTACCCCAAAACATTGTCTGTTCTCCTTCTCTGCTCCTCGATATTCTTAATTTTCTACCGTCAGACATGCCACTTTCAATTGATGATACATAATACCGATAGCTTTCGATATCAGTAACGCACACTACACTACTACTCTTGAAAGTATCTTTCTTCTTACAGATATCAATTCCCAATGAATAGTGTATATGTTACATGTTATTTGATAAACATCTAACAATCTAATCTCAATGAGCATGCTAACTCACTATGTAGTATGTCAGACGGAAAACCTCCTTCAATAAAGTAAAACGTGAGATGACAAAGATAGATCAGAGAAAAAAATACCAACAAGATAATCAACCTTCAACACTATTTTGTCAACGAGTCTCCAATGGCAAAACCATTATAAGATCTCTAAAAGTTGTTTAGATGCCGTTCATGTCTCATACTTAAGTTAACAGCTTGATATTTAGACCGATGAAGTATGAGGCCATTACCAAGACACCAACAATCTATACGAGACAAAAACTCATTCATTTCTGTGAGATTTAAAAAGGAAGAGATAGGCATACATACAGTGAGAACATCCGCATGTGTCACAAAAGTGTTTTCTATGAAAGATGGCAGATCATGCAGAAAAAAAGAGAAAACAAGAGGTGAAAGTACAGCTCCGTGTGGTTCAGCTTCATGAGACTGCAGAAAATCTGTACACTATCCTCCAAGTGCAGTGTTTTGTTCCTTTTCAGAGAGTTAGGAACATAGCCAGTTGTTTATTCAGTTGTCAGTGTTGAAGTTGATTACTTTGGTAATTAAACGTTGTCTTGTTATAGAATCGAAAGCCAAAGTATAGTTCTGAAAACCATTTTCTAAGTTGAACACTATGTTGTGATACAGAACAGCAGCAGCATCTGAAGTGCTTCTTTTGCGTCTGTAAGCAAAATGATATGGATCAATATGCTCTTTTATCTAAGGCTGAAGTGGAAGTATTATTAATTTCTCCATTGTTTTGAGGAAGGGTGAAGTTATTGCAATAGGTCTAAATTTTACATTCATATCATCAGATGCTTTCTTAGGTACAGGAATTATCTTCATCTTTCTCCACATTTTCGGTATGAGATTAGATGAGAAGGATCTGCTAAAGATAGTTGTGAACGGATAACATAGGACGTCAGCACACTTTTTAAAAAGGATGTTTGGGATACCATCAGGTCCAAAACATCGAGATGAATTAAGCCACTGGGACATCTTCGTACATCAGTTTCAGTGAAAGTAGGAGCACAGCTATTATTTAAACTCGTGAATAGACGGAGCATCACATCAGATGACTGACGTACCAAAGACTTATTTAAGTCACAAACATTCAGCTGGTTATCGCTTCTAAATTGCCTGTCACCTGTAAGTTGTTTCATGAGTTCCCACATACTTGGGGAATTTTTGCAAGACAAGAGTTTTTGAGTAAACCTTAATTTGAGACGTCTAATCTCTAGGTTTATCAGACCATTTAGCTTACGAGCTTCATTAGAGTTCTTCTCCTTGTACATTCTTTCTTTCACCCTCCGTAGTCGTTTCATTTGTGAAGATGTAAGTCGATTAGAACTCACAAAAAAGGCTTCAGTGGGACAACAAATATCAAAACAGAATTCAAGGTGACAAGCGATAACATCAGTCTTGATTTACAGTGAGCCATCTGTCAATAATTCCCAGTTAGTCGTATGAAACATGTTTTTCAGATTTTGAATATTTTATTTTGAGTAACTCCTATATTTGACTTTCTTGGTGTGATGTAAGAGTGTACTCTTCCCATGCTTTTCATATACTTTATGTAGAACACAAATTATACAGCGATCTGAGCTAGACAATTAAGTACGTTTACGAGCCACATATATACCCACATCATTAATGAAAACGAAGTCTAAATCAGCATCCAAACGAGTAAGAAAATCCACTACATTTCGGTGATCTGGTGAAGTAAGCTACAGTCGCATGAATTGAAATCACCACATACAACTGAAAGTGATTTACTAAAGTCAGTAACAGCGAATTCAGTGAATTCATCAGCAAAAACAGATGGCTCAGATGATGTGCCGTATGAACAAAGCAACAAATAAAGGGGAAATAAAAGGCGAAAACAGTAGAAATATAGTGGACAAAAGCCTAACTAAATAGATAATGTCGATTTTTCGCCTTCACGTCGGTTATCTAGGGGAAATGTTGATTTTCTCCGCTTGCTTCGTGTATTTGGGGGATATTTTTCGACCATTATACCGTGATTGAATATGCGGCATCCCGTACTTATGTTTTTATAAACGTTGACAAAATACGTGACTCCGGAGTCAAGTGGATATTGGTAACATAAACATTATTGTATTAATTCAAATGCTTTCGACGACATCTTAGAATTAGACGGTCGATAAAGTCATTTAAAAACTTGAAACAGGCAAACGAAGATCTACACTAGTTCACGTTTACAAACGTAGCTACACCGCAGCCAAACCTCTTTTCGTTGTTTTATCGATCCTGACGATAAATTTCGAAATCACGTAGTGATACCGGGCAGTCGTCCTGTAAATTATTTAATCAAGATTCTTGAATTGTGGTGACACCACAATGACGATACATATTTTGACTTAGTAGGAACTGAATATAGTTCACTTTGTTGATAAGTGATTGGCAGTTGGAATTATGCAGTTCGGGAATCGACATGCGGTTAATGTTCATACTATTTAACGCATATTGCCAAACACCACATCGTTCTATATAGCACTCTTTTGTAACTTATTAAGCGAAAGTTCGTAGGCCATTCATAAACGCGCTTGTATAGGTTACGCGAAAAATGGACATGATTAGACGTTAAAACAAAACGAAAAAACTGATAACTTGGTGAAATAATTTGATGGCAGAAACAGGTAGCCCAGATACTCAAGCAGGCCGCCGCTAAAATCCGATGCCTAGA
Source organism: Schistosoma curassoni (assembly GCA_944474815.3). Lineage (NCBI taxonomy): Eukaryota > Metazoa > Platyhelminthes > Trematoda > Strigeidida > Schistosomatidae > Schistosoma > Schistosoma curassoni. The sequence goes on from CALYDH030000201.1 coordinate 50,828, forward strand.
ATTCTGTGTTTTAACAAACATATAGTAATGCGTACGAAATAATGACGATTGTAAATCATCGTCTTTATTTCTCAATGTAGTATGATAATGACAGCAGAAACGATTGTCAATTCTTAAATGCTAAACTCTGCCTTTTGCGGATTCTCTACTGTCTACTTAATACCATGTAGTTCTCACAAAACGACATTCGAATAACTTTCTGAGTACATGTGGTGTACCTCAGTTTTTTTATCATCGCAGACAGAGACTATTCTTTGTCAAATAATTTCTTCCTTCTCCAGTACATCTTCAACGGAGACTAATGAATGCTTTTTACAATGTCTATTGAATTGTCAGCTGGCAAATTCTATCAAAATCATTTTTCTAAATTGAATTTTGACCGTACTGTTCCGCAATTTTATCATGAATTGCCTGGATTGATCAAATGAACAAACTGGACAACATTAAATAATTGCTTTCTAAGTTTTTATATCTATTTTTCACTCACTTACATATTTACAACTGCTACATCTCGTCGTAACATAAGTCGTCCACAAACATTCTCCATCTTACTCTGACCTGAACAAACTATCACAGTTGTTTACGGTTGTTATTCATCCTTTTGATGTCTGCTTCCAACTCACGACACAGTGCGTTCTTTGGCCTTTCGCTTGTCTGTTGCCCTTCAGCATTACAAGGTAACGCTTGTTATGTGATGCGGATAGAGGATTTCTGCGATACTTGTCCGATCCTTGGACGGGATATGGTTCATTCTCTCTCGCAGTACACTGTTGCTAATGATAACCGTTCAACGGATATTGAGAATCTTGTGGAGGCGATTATTTGCAAATACTTGAATATGTTGATGATGATTGTATTAGTAGATTGAGTTGATAAAATTAAACATAAACAAGTTTAAATGTAAGTGGTGTAATAAATACAACAAGTGAATTCGACAGTGTTTCAAACTTGCGTGTTATACTAGTTACAGATAAGAATGTCCGGAAAATCAAGGATTCATTAGACCGTATTGTATTTGGATAGGTTTATTTCCAATCGACGTTTGATGATTTTTCTAAAGAACAACACACTGCAATTGGAAACATTTTTGCACATCACTGGAAACTAAACTTAATAACGTCAAGTTGCTCTAACGGAAAAATGGATTTGGTCTCAGTGGACTGAAAATCTAAAATCTCATAACTGTACATTCTACGAAAAAGACAGTTCACAAATAATGATTAAATATTTTGTGTCAATAATTTGAAATACTAAATATAGCCGCATGATATTCTGATGTGGAGAATCGATGCGTCTCAATGACTTCTGTGTTGCTTAATAAGTAAGTACTGGAAAAACGAGTCACGCAAATTTTTATATCCAATGTGGTCCAGACTAATCCGCTTTTGATTTCAGTAGTGTTTCTATACAGCATCTTATTTCACGTAGTCGTGGTGATCGTAATCCTACAGAACTCTCCACTTTGTATATCTGCGAAACTCCCATCATTGATTTAGATACTTCTGAACTCGACTGGTTGATACTTCTTATGTCTTTTTAATGTGAAACTAAGAACAGTCATCATTTTCATGAAAAACTCCACATCACTTTCTGGGTATCGTTTTGTTTCAATGAATGTGACAAACAAAACCCATCGTTACCCGGTATTCTGGATTGTTGCACTCGACTGATTATCAGAAGTGTGTTTGTCTTGAATGTTGATTGAAGTTGGATACCGTCATCGGGTGAAGGTGACCAGATCTGACAACAGATCGAATAAATTTAGAAATTTCTACCGATTTTGAAATTCGTGTTAATTTTGCAACAGAATTGAGATGAATTTCTCCATGAGGGAGCATTCGTAGATGAATTCTTTAAAAGCCTATGAGCTACGCCGCTTCTATAATACTAAATTCACAGATAAGAGTCTACAATTGATGAGCTCAGTAAAAGAATGGTCATTTGCAGTGGGAAGCACATATCAAATTGTTCAAGCAAACATTATAAAAGTGGCTCTTGTTTTCAGTGTACAAAGACTCAGTAATACACTTCAACCAAAATATACATACCAGTTGGCCAAACATTCTCTGCATTTTCTGTTATCCCATCACAAATCACACTATGACACCTGATCATTGTCACTTATTGTTCGTCTCGAAGTTCAGCCCCATCTTTTAACAGCACACGATCATCTTAGTGAAGCATGATAAGTGATATTAGTGTAGATGAAATATAAAATTCAAGTACCACTCATTTCTCTTTCATACAAAGCATACTCCGTTTCACGTTGAATGTTGATCTGCTTGTGAACTGCAAGCGTAACAGATTTACTGTGTTTGTGTGTGAGTATTTGAGTGAGTGAATGAGTGAGAACATCGTCTGCTTATTGCCGTCAATAATATATCCCCTTCACGTACAGACAATCGGTTACCATAGATGAGAGATGTATCCAAATAGCTATCCGTACCTTAGTCATTCCACTCGACATATCTGAATGATTGAGTTATGGCTAACATGGATCTTAAAATTCATTCTCAATGCAAATAAGTACAGAAAACTGATTCAGTTCACTGGATTACATTAATCCATTTTTCGAAAGACGCAATCACAAATATCAAACAATTTCAGGATTCCGTTGTTCTGCAATTTCACCACAAAAAATGTTCACAAAAAACTGACGTTGAATTTTCAATATTCTGAAACATTATGGCAGTGCGTTCACAAATATTATGTAGATTTAGTCTTGCACATTTATCCACAACACCCCAATGATATTTACATTAACTGATTTTACTCAACAAACAGCATATTATTGTGGACTGTTGGAATGTTGTGTTTGATCACACTGATAGAATACAAGAATATTCTGAATTGACATGCTGATAAACGAGTTTGAACGGAACGTTGTAGGAGCATAACAGAAGGCTCCAAATGTAGAATACTGTACATCAAAATATTAAAAACATTACTTTGGTCCAAAGACACTTTCCGTAAAACAAGTGAAAGAAAGATCTTGGGAAAATAAATTAATCCACAGTCAAGTAAATTTAAGGTGCCGTATTCTGCACTGACATCTTCGTTTATCTTTCCTTCATTAGCTCATTACATACGTCCGCTTGTGTCGTTTCAAACCTACTAAAGAACTGATTGAAGTTAGAGTGAGAAATGCAAACGAACACAAATAACCTGTTTATCTTGCATGAAATTAACACACACGCACAAGCATGCCCACTCAAATTCGCATTCCACTCATCCATATTGGCGATGCCACATTTCGTAGACTCACTAGCACACACACTCACAGACAAAGCTGGTGATGACTACCAAGGAATGCTTTTCTTCCAAATGACATGACATTGGCAGAATCACACTTATTTTGGATTGAATTGATTTGAATATTCTGCCTTGTTCTTAGATTTCATGTCGTTTTTTATGGTTGGTGAAATAAACTCTCACTTCTAAAGAAATCAGTAATTCTAGTGTGATCAGAACTCACATCACCCGACTTTCCACGATGAGAACTAGCCATTTCGTTGCTGAAATCACAACTGATCGAATGATAATTGCATTATTATTTCTCTCCCCCTATGTGATCCATATTTATTCTGATCATAGATTTTAAATTCTAATTATCATATATGCGGATTCCAGTTAACAATCTATATATCATTCATATCAACTTTGAGAATTGTGTTTCCATGATGGTCTAGTTTCGATTGACGGATGACCTCAATAATTGAAATTGCAATGCGAGTCACCAACAAATATTAATGGTAATGTACAATTTCTACTAAAATGGGGTGTGATAATGAATAGCCTATTTGTAGAACAATAAACCAAAGTTACTTTACTGATAGTATCAAAATAAATTCACCATTCTATTTTCTTTTCGAAATATCGGTCATTATTACTGATAACCTATGATAATGTCTTATAAACAACAAATCTTCTTCGTCATTGTGAATGACATATTGCCTAGAAATCATGACGGAGACATTAAAAAACGGGACCACCTCATCTCGAAGTACACTGACAAATTTCTTTTCTCAAATCGTTGATCTTTTCTAATTGAAACAGATGTCTCATGTTTTCTGTTTATAGTACACATCATGGTTCAGAATATTAAGATATTAGGGTCATATCTGTATCAACAACGGAAATGACTGCGACTTCCAGTGTTTCATATTCCCTCAGCCATGTCGGTGAAAAAAACAGGCATGGAAAACGCATTGTGATGATCAGTAGTGAATATTTATACCTATAGAATGAAACAACAACCAACTACCATTTTTTTGCCATAACCCGTATTAATGAATCGATTGATGGGTTCAAATGAACATTTCGTTGTCGAGCTTAGAAAGATGCACCATTTTCTGTTTTATATGATTCTATGTTATTCAGCTATTCAGGAGAACTTTTATCATTTTCTTTCAGATCATAGTCAGTTGTGTCTATAGTTGACTGATTCCAGCTATAGTAATTAACTCCGCGTGTAGCTCTTCTAGAGTTACTGCCGGTCCCAAGCCCGAGCAAAGGAGGAGGATTGGGTATGGGTTTAGCGTCCCCATCCCGTAGACAACTAACTCGCTAAGAAAACGCCCACAAGAAAAAATAATTCAAACCATTTTAACTCTGCCCTGAGAGTTAGAAGGTCTTCACTTAGAAGGATTATGACGCTTCATGGTGAAAGCCGAGTTCCTGCGGAAGCCACGAGGCCGATGCCCCTTCTAATAACCAGGGCAAAGAAGTTTATAAGTACATGGAACGTTCGAACAATGTGGGAAATCGGGAAGAACAGTCAAATAGCAACGGAAATGAAGAGATACAACTTGGCAGTACTGGAAATCAGCGAAATCCACTGGACCTAAGCTGGACAGAAAAGGCTAGCTACGAGAGAGATGCTGCTATACTCCGGTCACGAAGAGGAAAATGCTCCACACACTAAGGGAGTCGCTCTAATGCTGTCGAAAGTAGCACGAAATGCACTTGTATAATGGGAATCTCACGGATCCAGAATCATCAAAGCATCATTCAAAACAAAGAAGGAGGGGATCACAATAAATATTATCCAATGTTATGCACCCACCAATGATAGCAACGACGACATTAAAGATCAATTCTATGAGAGACTGCAATCAATCATAGAGAAGTGCCCCAGAAAGGACCTCACCATTCTAATGGGAGATCTAAATGCCAAAGTCGGAATAGACAACACTGGATATGAAGATATTATGGGACGACATGGACTGAGAGAAAGAAACAAAAATGGAGAAAGATTTGCAAATCTATGTGCATTCAACAAACTGATCATAGGACGCACAATATTTCCACACAAGCGTATACACAAAGCTACATCAACAAAATATTCCGAAGGACAAAGGAAGATGTGAGAACCAGGAGAGGTGCTGACGTTACCTTAGATCACCACCTAGTTGTAGCCAATTTAAAACTGAAGCTAAAGAAGAACTGGACAAGTGGACAAACAGTAATACAAAGGTTCAATACAGCCCTTCTTCGAGATACTGACAAACTCAATGAATTCAAGATAGCTCTCAACAACAGGTTCCAAGCCTTACAAGATCAACTGAAGGAAGAAAAAACCACTATGGAGGACAACTGAAGAGGCATTAAGGAAGCATTAACTTCAAGGTGTCAAGAGGTTCTGGACCTAAAGAAATACCATCAGAAGGAATGGATCTCTATAGAAACACCGGACAAGATCAAAGATGAGAATAACAAGAAGATAGCAATTAACAACAGCCGAATACGAGCAGAGAAATTCCAAGCAGAAGCTGAATACATTGAAGCAAACAAGCAGGTGAAGAGGAGCATTAGAGCCGACAGGAAGAAATACGTGGAAGAACTAGCAACGACGGCAGAAAAAGCTGCTAGAGAAGAAAATGTGGAACAGCTTCACGATACAACGAAGAAACTAGCAGGGAAATACAGTAAACCAGAGAGGCCTGTCAAAGACAAAGAAGGCAAGCCAACCACTGAAATTCAACAACAGCGTAACAGATGGGTAGAATACTTTGAGGAACACCTGAATAGGCCGGCTCCAACGAATCCACCGGACATCGAAGCAGCACACATAGATCTTCCTATAGATGTCAACCCACCAACGACGGAAGAAATTAGAATGGCCCTAACTCGGAATCCTGAAGGGAAGCGGAAAAGAGAAGGCCAAAAAACACATTACGTCGGACAATAGAAGCAGATATGAGAAGGATGAATTAGAACTGGAAGAAGCTGGAAAGGATTGCCCAGGACGAGGTTGGATGGAGAATGCTGGTGAGCGGCTTATGCTCCTTCACGAGGAGTAACAGGCGTCAGTAAGTAGTAAGCTACTGGAATTAATTCTTCAGTATCACCATGATATGGTGAGTCTCTAAACATGATAAACATAAAACGAATTCAGTAGCAGTTTGCTTGTAAACACAACTCAGAAATGTAGGAAAACAAAAACAAAAACAACTGAACCATCTCACAATCCACACAAGAAGTTTTCAGTTCCAAGTTTCATCATATATTTATCAATTGGATGTCGTCAACAACTCCCCAGACGCCTATTTGTCGTTCAAAGTACTTTAAGTAGTCATCACTCAATAAAAACGTTTCACTGAGAAACCATAGGCTGCGTTTCATTCAAACACAAAACTAAAAACATTATTGTTTGCTACGCCGAAACTATTCTTAGTTGTCGAGGTTTTTATCCTTTTAAGTGGATCAAGTAAATGAAATTGTGGAAAGATTGAATAGAGTTCAAGTAGCAGATAAACATGTATCGAAATTGGATGAGATGAGACTTACACCATAGTCAAACTCTGACCAATGCCTTAATGACTATGGCCTTTGAGAACGCTAAAAAGCAACCACCAGTAATAATGAAATTTGTTAACAAACAAGTCGATTTTCCGAATGAACAGTCAGATGAACTTGTCCAAGTAATGCTTAACCATCCACATTATCAGCAGCAAACCTCCAGTCTCACATATAGCCTTCAGCTCCACACAGCAATATAACTTATACTAATGTAAAAATTTGCTTTCAGTATTTGTCTAAGCGATAATAATTGAGCTATTCAATTAGTCAAATGTGAACAATATAGAAAGTAGCTTAAATCCATTTCGACCTAACAGGTCACATTTTCTACCAGAAAAATGGGAAATCAATTAAAGAAGATACGAATCACATATCACATAGTGATAAAAAAATTCGAAAGGTAAGCTGAATATGGGTAATATGTGTATGATACTGAAAGAGTAGATGAAATTTAAGAAAATTGATTTTGTGTGAATTCGATCTGCATCAGTTGGCCTTAACATACACAAAAGAGAAATCAAGATCTTCAAATACAACACCGAGAATACTAACCCAATCACACTTAATAGTGAAACTCTGCAAGCTGTGGAATGCTTCACGTACCTGGGAAGCATCATCGATGAACAAGGACTATCGAATGCAGACCGAAAGTCGAGGATTAGCAATGTAAAGACCGCATTCCTACAAGTGAATAACATATGGAACTCAAAACAACTGTCAACCAATATCAAAATAACAATCTATAATACGAACGTCTAAACAGCCCTACTGTACGCAGCTGAAATTCGGAGGACTACTTCAGTCATCATTGAGAAGGTACAAGTATTTATAATTAGTTATCTTCACAAGATACTCATTGTACATCGGCCGGTAACCATCAGCAACAGCCTACTGTGGGTGGGAAAAATCCAGCTTTCATTTGAAGGGAGAAATAAGGAAAAGACGAAGTAATTGGATAAGTAATTTGATCTGATCATTTATTATTAAGGAATATAATGGAACACATTCACAAACTATAATCGAATTCTTCATAAATCTTTGCAATTCCAATTAATCCCGCGTGCGGGATCGTAGATTCATGATACTTGAGAGTCTTATACTGGGATGAAATGGTGGTCAACTGCTCCCACGAATTTAAAGGTGGTCTGACATTAGTTGGCTTATGAATCCAACTAATAAATTAGTATATTCAGCAAGACATTGTTATTTTTGATTGATGAAACATACTACTTATATCTGTTGACACCAGTAGTACACACCACAACATGTTTCATTAAGTGTTTAAATAAAAAAACCCACAAATTTATTGTAAACATGCAAGTTTTCTTCATAAAGTTTCAGTTTTCAAAATTGTTTCGAACTAATTTTAATTATTTTGACATAAAATAAACTTGAATCAAACATCATAAAGATATCTTTGTAACACAAAAGCAATCTGAATCAGATTATAAGAATAACACAAAATGAATAACAGATTAGACGTTAGTACATTTTTATGCCAGTCAATTCAGTATTCTAGAAGCAAGCACTCGCACGTGTAACCTATAGGTTTTTGGTTTAAGTCTCATGAGTGAGATCTTGGATTCGCATTGCTGAGGAGTACTTTACTGAGACGAAATGACCGTCCAGTGGATTCTTATCTTCTATAGTCCGTGAAGAAATAGACTCAAGTTATTGGTCTATGGATATTGTTAGATTATTCAAGATTCACTCTAAACAGGGCTGATTCATTTGAATTAAATAAGATTGATAATCAGCAAAATAATATAAATATCGCGTATTGAACTGATCGATCAAGTGAGTGTGTGTGTGTGAGTGAGTGAATGTGTGAGTAAGTGAGTGTACAAGTGAGCGAGTGAGTAAATAACTCAACATATGTACCACATAAACTGATCGATTTGTGTGTGAGCTGTGATATTACCCGGGTACCGAGACTGAAGCAGATGGTTTACTTAGTGGGTTACACCCCGGAGCCAATGACTTAAAGGACTAATCCATCAGACAGTAGAGCAAGTTGACGAGATGCATTTCTTTGGTAGCCGGTGATCTAAAATTGGTTCGTACGCTATTTTTGTTCCCTCAGGATACTGGAGCCCCATATGCATCATTGGTTTGGAATCACGGTAACGAACTAGACCAAACTAGACCACCCATTAAAACTGGAAGAACTGGATGGCTGTTTCCTTCTAATATGGGACTTCTTACTAGTGCGCATTCACGACCTCCCCGAGTCTCGAATTCAGAACTTACGGCCTCGCTCACAAATGCTTAACCTCCACATCACTCAGCTCGCTAGCGTCGAACAGAGTTAATGTACAACTGCAATAGATCCATTCGAGGTGGACACACTTCTCTAGCCGAAACGGATATGATTTTAAACTCTTCAACAACATTGCTGAATGAATCAACCTATATTCCTAGCTTTGAAATCAGATGTTCTTCGAGTTTGATTTAAGGTTTCATCAGACTATCAATGTCTTGCTGTGTAGAGGATTTCCATAAATCGATAGTTTTGATATCTAATGATCCGATATCTAATTAGTTTCTAGCTCTTGAAATGTTTTCGTACATACACATATAGATATCGTAATATAAATCATCCAGTACTTTCTGTCAATCGCTTCCTGTAAGGAAACCTATATAATTCATTGAAAAGTCTTCGGAACCTAAAATATAATCAAAGATAGGTAACTTATCTAACGTTCTTTAGAAAAGTTAAGAGAATGATTATTTCTTTGTTATCTTGATTCAATAATTATCATTCTCGTTGCCATTGCTATCATGGTCTTTAGAAGCTTAAAGAATATCAAGATCACTGTATGGTTCTATATCTATGATTAATCTTTTCGAAGTCGATGGCTTGGATCTATTCAGAAAAAGCATTAAGATATCTGTTGCTTGGAAGAATGATCTATTTTTCTTTCTATAAGTAAGTTAGTTCGTATTTCCTGATGATGAGATGACTTGATAATTTGCAGCTATGTTGGATAAAACTGTACAAATAATTGACTATTGGTGTATGAATGATGGAATTGTTTCTTTATCAGCCGATTGAATTACATCAGTTATTTAACAGGACTCGATACATTTTGGATAAGTAACTGATTTCTTATTTCTTGTTATCAATTCGACTTCTTGATTGTACATACATATTGAACAACTCTATGGCTTACATAGTCTAGAGATGCTATTCCTTCATATATTTTTGTATTATTCATATTGATAATTGCCTTTTTATAGTGTATACAACTTATGTTCACAGATATAAGTAGTATGTATCACCAAGAGAAAGTGGAATATCTCGAGGTGAGAGGTTGAGAAAATTTGATGAGTTGATAATGAGAACAAAAAGTCATTAGTATAGAGACGAAGGAACAATGACGTATGAGTTGATTGAATGACATTTTGGCAAATAAAGTATTTATTATATACAGTTTTCGGATATTGCTGGGAGATTGTATAATTCTGTATTTAGATGCATTCGATCGTCCCCGATCGTGTCCTCGCTTACTACACAAATAGTGATGTATACGAAACTAAATGAATTCCTACATATGAATTCCAAGATTCTGACATTGCCTCTTCAGTCGTTTACATCTTCACATAAGCTGATACATAAATTGGATTTCAATATGAATTCACTGAAACATAATGCTGACGTTTGACGAAAGGACTGTTAACTCTGTAGCTGCTTTCCGATTAATTCCTCAGTTTGTTATGGAAACTATCTTCATCTTGTTTATTATACCAGTCAGCAAATTAGTTCATCACAGTAATATTAATCTTGGTATGAACGTACTTCAGCTCAAGATATAACATCACCACAGATGTTTGAAATTATTAATCTCAATAGAAAGGAGTTAGAACGGCACTATGTTATGTGTGTTCCTGATGTTGACAGATATGAGTAGGATGTATCATGAATAGAAAGTGGTATACGTGGTAGCACAAGGTTTTGAAGATCAAACAGAATAGAACAAGAACAGAGAATGATTCATTTGGAAACGAATGAACAATAATATCTGGGATCATTGGTGGATATTTTGTAAAAGAAGTATTCACTGTATGGCTCTCAAATATTCTGAAGGTCAGGGTAAACATTATATTTACTTATAATCCTATTCATTCTATATATATAATACGTTACGGCCTTTCACTTGAACTCCGAAAAACGATCTTTCAGCCAGTAACTAGTGAGCACATGACAATTATGATAGGAATGAGGTTTTTTGTGATTTAAGTAATTTTATTAGTTGAATTCATGAGTCGATGTAAACTAGAACGAAACAACCGTCCGGTGCTGCCAGGTTGTCGATGATGGTCTAGCTTATATTAACTCATGAATTCAACTATTATTTAAATAGAACAAGGACAAACATTGATGCAGGATAGTATGAATTCATATTATTTCGAGGTTTCTCGTCAGCTGCTTACAAACCAAAATTGTGATAGAATTTCTACATGGAGGTAGTGTAAAACAATTGAGATGAGTGTACATAACTAGATTACAATAATAACTATATATATATATGCTGGAAACTGGTCAGAGGTCGAAAAAAGGGGGGTTAATTAATGATGCGTGGCGTAATAGTTTAGTGAAGTTCATAAAATTGTGTGATAATTAGAGAGAATAATGGAATTAAATAATGATAAGGTAGATTACGTAATAATTAAATAGGGCTTGGAAAGTTAAGACGATTTAAGAGGATCAGGTGGTGGAAATGTGTGCACAAAATTTATTTTAAGAATAAGGTAATAGGGGGGGGAGTATAAATTATCTTAGAATAAGTAAATGAATAAAATAACCAAAACACAGAACAAACAAACAGAAACTAAAAAGAAGATTACAAAAAGATTAACAGGGTAGTGATAAGTTTATTAAAGTCTCTTTTTGGATGCATAAGTCCGGTTTCAGTTTCTTAATTGCAATGGCTTCAGCAAAGCGGAGAGTGGTAGTACTTTTTTGTCTATTGATAATTTCAAACGCGTGCCTAATATCGACGGTATGCCTGGTGTCAAGTCGATGACGAGCTATTGCACTGTTGAAAGCTTTAGTCCATCGCAGTATCAAGTTCTTCAAAATATGCTCAGAAACGCGAGCCTGTATTCTTCTCTCAGTTCTTCCAATATATGTACTATGGCACGTACATATGAATCGGTAAATGCAGTTGGAGAAACTGAGGGGAGAGGACTTGTTAATCTTCGTTTGTTTCAGTGAGCAGTAGGTTTTTCAAAACGTAGTCAATTTCGCTGCCGGGTGGGCCACTTTCAAAGCGGAATTTATTCTGTGATTGATGATACCGGCGACTACATCTCCTTTGAAGCGCAAGGATAGGAATCAGGTTTTCTTTTCAACTGTATCATGCCTAATCGGAGGGTTTGTATTAGCATATTTATGGATGAATTTATCCGGATATGCATTTTCACGTAGGTATTTGGTGATTGTAGCAATTTCCTTCTTCGAGGCATTCTTGTGAGCAGATTTCGCGTGCGCGGTCAAAAAGGTTTCGAACAATACCCTTTTTATAACTCATTGGACAGAAGCTGTTAAAATTGAGATAAACTCCGCTTCAAGTATTTTTGCGTTGAATGTGTCTTTGTAGTGTGCCATCTGATGTTCGCCTAATTCCAATATCTAGGAAATGAAATTTGTCATCAACTTCATATTCCATGGTGAATTCTATATCTTTGTGTACTTTATTAAATAGACTGAGTAGGTATATGGAGTGTTGGTGATTTTTGGAGACAAGGAACGTGTCATCCATATATCTGCAGCAGAGTGTGTTACTGTAGATTGCATGCCTAAGTTTCGTTTGATCCAGATGTCCCATAAATATGTCAACAAAAATTGGACCCAGAGGGCTGCCCATTGCTACTCCATTAACCTGGCGGTACAGAACATTGTTAAATTTAAATTGTATGTTTTTTGTACACAAAAACAGGAGCTGTTTAAATTCATGTTTTGGTAAAGGCAGGAGTTCTGAATATTCACATATGATCTCTGCCGTTTCTTCCAAGGGGATATTTTTGAAAAGCGAAGAGACATCAAATGAGACCATGAATTTGTCAGAGACATTAAGGTTATCAAGTTTTTGTACAAATTCAAAGCTGTATTTCAAACTGTAGGATGCTAGTTTCTTGCGGATTGGTCCTAAGCATCTAGTCAGCCAGCGGGCAAGTTTATGAAAGGGTGATTTGGTCATAGATAATATTGGTCTTATAGGGATGTCGGGTTTGTGTATTTTGGGTAGGCCATATAAGTATGTCAACTGTGACTCTTTTGGTTTGAGTTCGTTGTACGTATAATTATCTATTAGATTTTTCTAAAAGAGTTCTCTCAATTTTTTTAAGACACGTTCCTCTGTCGCATCTGTTAAGTCTTTCTAGGTATTGTCAATGATAAATCTGGTGGAGTTATTTAAAATGGACATTACCTTATTATTATATTTATCTCTGTTAAGAATGACTACACCGGAACCCTTATCCGGGCGAAGTGAATTATTGTTTCGTCTTTATTAAGTTTTTCCAATGCTTGATGGTGATCATTGGTGAACACATTTGAGGGTGGGATTAGTGTCGTACCATACTGGTTTGTGATATCCACTAATTTAGCTTTAAACAAATTATGCTTTTCGTCGTTCATGGGTTGAAGTTCTGACAATTGTTGATATAAATGTTCACACTGCGTCTCAGTGTCTATTCTGTTGCATTTTCTTGGGATATAAAATTTGAATCCAAGGGAGGGTGCTTCAGTTTCAATTCGGCTTATTTTTTTATTCGATAAGTTCTGTATGTATTTTCGTGGATTAGTAGGAAGTGCCACATAGTTTTGTTCTTTAACAAAGTGTTTTGTTAATGTCTTCATGAATTTGTGACTGGTTTTCGACTGTACATTGCGAATGAAGTAATAAGTTTAATACGACATACAATATTTAGATCCATAACAATTTTGTCAAAACCAAGGGATTCTATTATTACACACTGACTGATCTGTTCTACTGATTGTAATGAGTTTTCTGTCATTTTTGATGCTAATGACAGGATTTATTTAATCCAGATATATTGATACCGTTATCATCCACAAACTGACCTCATTTAGTATTACTACTGGCAATGGAATCAAGGATAGGACGGTTCATTCTGATTCACTTTTCCCAGCAGTGTGTACATTGGTTTGGGCTGAACAATATACATGATCACATGTGATTACACTTGAAGCTTTTAAATTCTTGAAATAATGCATTCCAATATTAATATGATTATCCATGTAGCGAGTTTTTAATATGATGAAACATGACTCATTTTTTTCAACACTGATCATTGTGAAGAATTTCTTAATGAATTCTATAATACACAGTACTGTCTTCATCTGTATCTCAGTCAGCCGATTTCACATCTCAAGTGGGAGGTCAGAAGTTACAGTGTGATGTGTTGTACTCAATCTCGACAGATATAAGTAGTATGTTTCACTAATCGAAAGTGGAATGTTTGTTGAGAGAAAACTGGGAAAATCGAAAATATGACTACGAGAATGGAATGCATACTACGAATCCCTCATTCAAACTGTTAACATTGTTCCTTGTTACCACCATGAAAACACAATTATTACATTATGTACATAAATCAATAACCTACTGACAAACCATATATTGTGAACTTTAATTGCTATCATATTGATATCTGTGATTAGTAAATTAAGTGTATGATGATTCTCAGGATTGTATCACGATGTAACTCTTGATCATTGCACTTTTAGTGGAACGAATCAAACTTCCTCAATAATGCATGATCAAATAGTGATTCAGTCAATCATAGTGATGCATATTTATTCCGATTCCATAAATATAAAAATAAATATGAATGTTCAGTAGTTGAAGGTAGTTAGTAGAAAACTACGCAATTAGGTTTCACGTTATTTGACACTCATCACTAAGATATATCTATCATCTTTAGGGTATTGATGTTCCTTTTAAGATTTGAACCAAAGTCATCTGGCTTCATAGTCCATGACGTAACCACATAACCGAGCTATTCAGACGTCATGTAGACTTAAGAAAAACTACGTTCAACCGCATGATATTTCATCTTAATCCTCTTAATATCTAGTTGCTTAAACGTTAGTCGTATTTCCACAACGCTAATAATTGAGTAAACACAGCTTTGGATACTGCCCAATTATTCTATATAAATATGAATTAAGATAAGAAAAAATCGTTTGATTAACTAGGAGAACTTTACTTGAGTTTAAGTGTTACATTTTTATTATTCGCTTCGTATTATTTTACATTCTTTTCACCCGGAAACTTCTAACACCTCTCATATGAGACAAAATCACTACAATTTATTCTTCTTAGCAAACTAATTACTTATTTAACCGAAGATGGATAGTGACTAGTACTAGAATACAGTTTGACGCGCGTTTCGTCCTATTTGGAACTCGTCAGTTGAATGTAAAAGCATCTCAGAGTTGATTTTTACTATGGGATCCGAACCTAGTATCGTTCATGTTATTCACTGACGTACTGAGTCCTGAAAGCCACATGCTCGTGCAACGGTAGTAAATTCAAATTTACTTGGTGTTATTTCACTTCAATCTTCCCATTGTTGTTAAGGACTGCATTTTATCAATCTCTTAATACATTTGTACATCCTGTACGGATTGCCTCGATATTGCATTAATTCACTAGTATTCTGAGCAAAAATAGCAAGTGAGTAGTAATAAAATCCAAGATACGGGTTTCGTCTTATTTGAGACGTATCGACTAAAACGATCTACATCTCACTGTTCGTCTATCACTTCACAACACAAACCAAAACCATATACGCAGAGCCACTAAATCTCTCATCCATAGAAACATTCAAACAAACCATACCTTCTTGCTTCTCTTTATTAGAAGTTTTTTTTAAATGACCTTCACTTTTTTTATTTCTCTGTTCATTCAAAACTTTTAAAAAATTAAAAGAAAAACGTCCTTGATCTTATTGATTTATTTTCTTTTTTTTCTTTCATCATCAGAAATAAGAAAATCAATATCTACACGTTCTATTTAGATAATTGATCAATTTCTTTATCAGTTAGGGATAAAATAAACAATGTGAAGGGGTTATTTTCACATTTGTAGCCTTCATATACATTTAGAATGATCTTCAAAGAGTTAGGTGTAATTACCTGTTTTTCTCTCACTTTTTCTTTTCCTTCTTTTCTTTAGTCGATATTCTCTGATGAAGTAGATCATAATGAGTTACGAGACGTTGAAAGAATTAATTTCTTTTCAATCTATGCATCATGACATCTGACTCCACCTGTAGCTCTCCTACAGTTACTGACGGTCCTAAGCTCAAGTAATAGAAGAGGGTAAAGTAAGGAAACCATCTACAATTTAACGAAACATTACTTTTGAGGGTTGAAGAATAAACGAACGTATTCAAATAAGTAATCTAGTGACAAGCAGCAAAGAATTGAAAGTATAGCGTTGGTTTCTAGGGTTAACCAATATAATTTATTAAAGGTTCAAAGTAAGGCAGTTTATTCATCCTTCTCACGTGCGTAGATACGCACATATATACAAACACACATACATACCTGAAGTTTGTGTTGATGACGTCGTTCAGAAGAACCATGTAAGCTCTACGATCAAACCGTTCGGCTCAGAGAACAAACTCCATCAAAATCATCTACCTGAGATACAAATCTTCCCCACCAGCCCAGATGAATTCTTGACAAGCAGTAAGTCAAAGAAAACAGTGTCAGTCATACGTGATCTGCTCAGTGATCCAGTAATATTTATTTCAGAAACATACCATGTAGTGGGTTTAAATCCCATCATCATTTAAACTCAATGCACAATCAGTGGCCTGTCCAGCTCCGGTGGATAAGTCACTGTTCTCTAATAGGCGGTATCGGCATTCTTTAACCAATACACAGGCGCTCACGATAACTGAAAAGAAGACTTGAACTAGAAAGACAGCGAATATAATGAAAAGCCATCGCAAACCAGTCGTCAGGCTAAGTGTGGATCCAAGGACAAAATCTTACTTGGGAAGGTTCAGGGAGGGCTTTCGAGAAATACGATGGAGCTTCCAGAGTCCCTGGAAGGGCCGTAAAGTTTCATTTAATCAGGACACAAAACAACTTCCTAGAATATCAACGTGGTATGCTACTATTGGTCACTAGCATAACATACCTTCCTGCGGATCGGTGGAATTATAATGTTGATTTAGCAAAAGCTTATATCTATAAACACTCATGATCCTATGTACACTATGATTGTTTTTCAAAAACACTTTCTTCACACATTTTTTGTGTCCTCATTTGTGACTTACGAGAGTTTTAGCGTTCAAGTGATCAGGTCATACGAGGTATATTGGGCATCTAAGCTTCTAGATATAGCAGTTATGTTTTGACTGTTCAACTCGATCATAACTTAGCAAACAAAGACTCAAATGGGAAAGACTAATTTATGGAAAGCATAAGATGAATGTATTATTTGCAAATCGGTGTGTCTCATTATTTATAAAACTACCGTTTAGCAATGCTAAAGTGACTTAGAGAATGTCCACCAACTAACAACAATTAAACGACGGTTATAAACCCGTGTGAGGTTTGGATTTCGGGTTCTCATCACGAACTGACATCGTAAAAATTTCAAAACTGTATTTAGCCAAATGTATGAGAGAATTTCACTTCAAAATTCATGAACCTTTATCGTCTGTTTGATCGATTCGTCTACACATGATAGTCTCGCACATCTGCGATAAATTGTCTCCTACGAACTTCATTGGTCCTGTACTCCGATTGTTATCTTGATTATTTTAGGTTTTCTTGCCTCATCTTTCTATTTCAGCCTTCTCGCTCTTCTGTTTGTATTCATTCTACTTCCTATTGCTACTATATACTACTTTGATTTGTCATCGTAAGTAGTATACATCAAGTTATGATATATATGAATACGATCCCTAGAGGTTGATACAACTAGTTATGTACGAAGAAGTAAGAAGACTGAGAGTTCATCGGAATCTTTGTGATAAATCGTCATATAATAATTCATGCACGTACTTATATGTCGCACTTGTCTTTGTGATAGCATACGATATGTATGGATTTTGTTACTTGTCTAGACTGTTGTAGGGTATCAAAAGAAGTAAGGATGGAGATTGGGTGTTGACATATTATGTTTGTATTGAAAAACGTTTACTAAGATCTAGAATTATCATCTTATATTTGAATCCTTGATTGATGATACTTCAAGCAATTCATATAAACTGAAACAAATTTTGATGGTTCTGGGTTCAAATCCTTCGAGCGGGCTCATGAACGCTTACTGCTGAGGAGTTTCATACTAAAGAGAAACGATCGTCCAGTGCTTCCAAGTCTTCCATTGTTATTTTAGCTTACATTGACTCATAGATGCAACTACGGAGATCTGATACCTTTCAAAATTATCGAAGACTAAAGAAAATCGAATTGCTATTTTGTTCTACTTTAACAATTGCTTTTCATTGACAAACATATATCTGTCTTACTCAGTTTAACTCTACGTATATCTCGATAGCAATCATTCATCCGATCTAATTGGAGTAAGAGTTAAGCCAATAAAGTTCAAACGATGTAATGTTTAGGCTGTGATGAATATTGACTAATAGTGGAATCCAGGACTCGCGTCCGTCTGTCTTGCGACTCGTCGACTAGATGCACCTGCATTACAGAGTTAATGTTCAGTCTGGGACTTGAACCCAGTACCTTTTTCTTCAAATCTGGATGCAGGTACATCCGGTTGACGAGCTTCAAGTAGGGCGAAATGCGCATCCCAGATTCTACCGCTAGCCACTATCCATCTTTGCACACAAAGCTTGCGACTATGTGAAAACCTAGAAGCACTGAATGGTTGTTTTGTTCTAGTACGGTACTACCAAACACTGTCTATCCACGATTTCACGCGCCATAATCGAATCAATGACCTTTAGTCTTACATGCGAACGATTATACGTTAGACCAGTGAGCTGGCAACCAACGGTGTTAATGTCAACTGAACTCTATTTGACTAAATTTACTAATCTTTCAAACCATATTTTTCATTTACGTTAAGGTAGTTAGTTGTTAGCAGCAGGATCGCGGATGCACGTTTTGTCTTGTTTACGACTCGTCAGCTGGACGCACCTGCATATCAGAATTTTGTTCACTCCAGCACCGTTCTGCTTCAAATTGCATCGCATTATCCACTCAACAACTGAGTCCTAATAGCCACATATTTTATTCGATTATAATAATCCATACATATAGAAACTAACCAATCTAACAATGTCCTAAAACATGATACTTCGTTATTTCATATAGTACATAACAGACATTTTTAGTAAGACACTTGTACACTACTTTTACATATTTAGTTATTTGAGTAGGTGTATCATGGTATGAATGATCATTCATTTGACTCAAACCCACAGCCCACCTACCTTCAACAAACACCCACTCACATTCACTCATTCTCTCAATGGCATAAAGTCGAATAAATAAACAAATCACAAAAGGTTTATTGTTTCCTTATGGAAATGAAAAAAGAGTGAGGTAATCATTTTACTGTGACATTAACAACCTACTGATAATAATAAATTAATTATAATCGACATAATCCAGCAATTGACTGTCAAAATCAATTGAACATTAAACATGAAGATTGTTTCATACTGAGATGGTGCTAAAATGATTTATTACTAAACTATGTATGTGTATACACTTGCCTACTTGGGTACTTACTTACGCTTGTGACCCCCTTCATGGAGTAGCATAGGCCAACCACCAGCATTGTTCATACAAATCTGTCCTGGACAATCCTTTGCAGTTATTTCTAGTTTCTATTCATCTTTTTCATATCTGTTTCCAATTCCTGACGAAGTGTGTTCTTTCATCTTCGTATTTTCCGTTTTCGTTCAGGAATCCAATGTGTCGCTTGCTTCGTAATGAGGTTTGGTGATTTCCTCAATGTATGTTCTATTCAATTCCAACGTTTTTTCTTGATTTCCTCTTCTTATGTAGGCTGGTTGTAGTAGTTCTCCAAAATTAAGCTCTGTACGGTAGGACTTACCGTCTGGATAATTGTACTGACGATCATGAGTTTAATATTGGTTGACAGACAAATGTTTTGAGTCTTATGTGTTTCTCAACTGCAGAAATGTTGCCCTTGCTATGCCAATCATCACTTTTACGTCTGCATGACATCATCTACGTTCATCGAAGATGCTACTTAAACACGTGAATTTTCACACATGTTATTTTGTTTCCCCATCAAGTATTCCGTGTTGTATTTGAGGATTTTGCATTTTCCTTTTGATATTTCAAGGCCTACTGATTGACGAAGATAAGGTTGAATAAAAAGTGGTGGTGGCGGCTCATGCTCCTCCAAGACGAGTAACGGGCGTAATTAAGTGACTAAGTAAGTATGTAAGCAGGAAAGGTGGGACTTGATAAGACTGACATTTGTAGCCGACGTTTGGATAGTAATTAAAGTACGTTGTAGAGTAAGGTTTTTCCCCAATGATATTCCCCGATTGTGCATTGTTCACGTGTATACTTCTTTTCATTATTACTAAACAATAGTCTTGTGACTGAATCTGAACTCGGTCAAGTACTTCTATATCATAGGATTGGTTATCATTCAATGAATCAATTATAATGTGATTTATTTAGGAGTTAATCTTGTATAAACGAAGAAACAGTCAGTTGAGATTGATCTAATTTTAGCATAAGATCTAACAGATATCTAATGTACCATGTCTACTTCATAAAGTTAAGGTGAGCCTTAGCTCATTAGCTCAAAAAGCTCTAGACACTCTGTTAGGTGACTGGAAGTTATTGTAAAAATTCAGATTTTACAGCGAAGTCTTTTGAGAAGTACTTACCCTTCAATGTTGTAAATTTCAACAGTCAATGAATTCGTAGACGAATATCTTTCGTATTTATTTTTTTCAACTTATTTTTTTCTATTCAGCAGACAACATTGATGAAATCAATTGCTAGATGTGAGTGATATAAATCTCAACTATCTTAGTTATTGTAGTACCACCGTTTGGTAGATCAACCTGTTATTATTACTTTCATTATCATCAGCTTTATTTAGCTTCACACAGTATTAAAGTTTTGGTACGACCTAAAATTATCAGCGAAAATTAATTTGAACGAGATCCCGTTTCTTATTTCATGCCTCATCCTGATAAGTATTGATAGATCAAAAACTAGATGTTAGCAGTTCGGGAATGGACATTTCACTAATTTATATTATTACTGACGAATACTGTTTGCAACCGCAACGTCTTTCATTGCGCTCTTTCATAAATTTTACAGTGAAAGATCTTGAACGTTTCAAAGACATACCCGAATAGATTATTAGACTAAAAAAGAATAATGATCTGTTAAAACAAACAAGAAAAACAGATAACCTGATGATAGGGAAGAAAAAGTAGCCCAGATATTCAAGCAGACCATCTTGCTATCATAACATACCTAATCTCATTGAATGGTTTTATTTCGTAGATGATCAATATGCTGGCGACATCGATGTTTAAATCCATTCTATAAAGATATTTTCTTTAGAAATATGTAATAAGGTATGAATGCGCGGCTTGTTTAAACTTAGCAACAAAGTTTTATTGGTACCGTATGTTAAATATGATTGATTTTTCCGGAATTCTATATATTTTCATACCATAAAATACGTTGATTAATGGAATGTAGGTTGAATGGAACTTTGTGACTTTTGAAGCCGAGACTAATTATCTTATGACTTATTTGTTAATCTGTTCACCATTGATAGAAGTTTAGTACTGTACCAAACTAATGATTTTTGGTCGATATGAGCAGTGTACAGTTCTTATCGATTCTTCTTCTGGTTGACAAGCCCTGCCTACCTGTTGAGATCAGAACGCCAATATCAGCCTATGCGATATGTATCTGAATATACACAACCTAAATACTCAATCGTTATACGGTTATATTAGACCATTCATAGTTCATAGAAGTCATCACTAGGATATGACCTATGGGACCTATGCTCCATTGAGATTAACAGGATAATTCAAAGAAAGTGTAACGGAAAGAGAACAGTGAAAATCCCTCTGCAGATTCTTTGTTGAACAGTATTTTCATTATTTGTTCCTTCTCCCTTCTGTGTATTCCAACCTTTGTTTCGATCTCGTTTAGCCATGTCTTTTGTTCTTCAGTCTTCCCCGTTTGAGCCTTTATTATGTGATTTTGATTAAAGACTTATTTTTGTTACCTAATTTTCTATTGCATGTTGCCGGACCATTGACAGTAAGGTTGTGTTTGACTAAGCTCAAGGTCACGGCGTGGTTCAGTTTGTGACTGTTAACCTTCTGACTGTCTGCTTGGAAGAATTGCTGCAATCCCTGCAGACAGATATTTGATCCCATCTTATGGGGAATATTTGTATTGATTCTCAGGTATCAAACCCTTTAGTATTAACTGTCTCTTTCATTGTTTAGCGCGCTACTTTGCGTTAGAGAAACTTCTGACTGTATAGCACAGGCTGTACCGTTTGAGGTATTTTGTATTTTTGATGTAATTTGTTCTGTTTTCTTAATTAGAACCGTTTATATTGAGCACAGAGTTTGTGTTTTGATATAATATAATACGAGTATCTCAAAGACGCGTTGTGAGCTATACAGAGGAACTTGGTCTGGTCTAATCGAATAAATTTTGAGTTCGTCAGTCCGTTGTTCCAACCGAATATTGGCTGTTCGGTCGTTACAGAAATTAAGTTTCATATTTTACTAGGATGTTTCATAGTTCTATATTTAGATGCATTTATTTGTTCCCAATTGTGTTTTCTTGTTTACTACGGTACTATTTTATTCCGTTTAATCATAATTTGAAATATATGAAAGTGAAAAATGAAAAAAAGTAGAATAAGGGATAAATCAACTGTCATTTTGTCGATCTTTCAAAATTATATTTCACAGAAATGTTCTTCACATGGGGGAGAATTCGGAACACTTCGCTTCTATCTGTAGTTTCTACTGATGATATCGTTGAGAAGAACAATGAATGCTGCATGATTAATTCATCCAGGTCAGAGAACAAAACACCATCAAAAAGAATTATTGTTTAAATAAAGAGTTCAAATGATAATTCGTTTTTGATTTAAAATACCTAATTATTACAAGCTCATTATGATTAAAACAGTTCAAGTATTGAAGGCATAGATGGATACTGATTTACAGTGAAATGCAGTTTGACTAGCGTTTTGTTCCATTTATGACTCCTCAGATGCTTGTACCTGGGTGTGTTTACATGTTCGATTATGTTTGTGGTAGTTCTGCACATTTCTGCTCCATACATTAGGACTGTCCTTGCTTTGCCAACCCTCTCTTTTAATCCTGATTGTGACTTTGTCTTGATTTTAATAGGAATATTTTGTATTATTACAACATTCACCGGTAAAATAGCTCATGGAAATAGTGTGGAAGATTTATATTCTAGTAGGATACTTTTATGATACTAACTTTCTCAGTCTGCATAGTTGAATTACAATGGTTTCACTGCCAATGTCCACTTGAAGTGGGAAAGTAGCTGTTAATTACTGCTAAGAATTAGATGAGTTGGAGCAAACTGTTAGGAGATATTAGAAGATTATATGAAGACATGGTATTCATATCAGTCTATAATCAGTAGATAAATAAATAGGAATGGGTGGAAATAATAACCAATCAGCTATGTTGTTAAAGATTGATTGAACAACACGTTTATTGGAAATATTGAAACTGGTGAATAAGGAATCCCTGACGAGGAACAATCACAACTTTAGTCATTAGAACAGACTTGCTTAGCGTTTTGAATAACCAATTTTAGGTTACACTTGGTTCTGTTAATGCTTTCTGAGATCATAAAAAGCACCTATGAGTTAAAAACTGATAGATCGCTAGATGATGATTTATTTCATGTTTGTTAGATCCATCTTAGTGCAGATCGAATCCTATCGACGGATGCTAACTTTGAGTCAGGTGAAATAACACTAATTTCTAATATTCACTTATGTTATATTATTATTTCAGAATTTGTTTGAAATATTTTATTCGTCATAACCAAAGTCATTAGCAAAAATTAGTCTAGGAATTATGAAATTTTCTCTCCCGAAGTTTATTTAATTTTTCTAAGAAGTAAATGACAACATTTTTCAAAATGACCATGAAACCTTCACTTATAAGCCATTCAATTCATACAAACATAATACCCATTGAAGTAATGAAGAGAAGTATTATACTCTTACTCACTGTCTGAGTTCATGGATCAATGTAAGCTAAATCATCATGGAAAACCTGGCAGCACTGGATAACTATCTCGTCCTACTTCGGGACTTTTCAACATTACCCATCTACGATCCTCACCTTGACGTTCTAACCTACGACCATCGATCTCGCGCGCGTCAGCATTTGACCTTTAGACCCTTGAGTCAGCTGGTATCCAACAGTGCTACTGTCTAACTTCAATTAACTTTTATTCATTAATATTCAAAACTTTTCAAGAAATTTCTAATTTTAGATTGTCAATATTAACCAAATTTTATTTAATTTCGTTTTTCTTTTATTCTCTTCCAGGTAGGGGGAATTCAAACTTTGCATAGTTATTGAATAAATTTCTCATCGATTATACACACTTAACATCAATATAGGTGCTCAATCATATTTATTTTTTGTCTGTTTTTCAGTTTTTTTGTCTCGTTTTGTTCTAAAAATCATCACCCCTTGGTCTTTAGAATTTTTTTTCATTAAAATTTTTTGTCAACAAGGTTCTCTTATTGAAGGTGAATTCCCTTGTGGAGAAAATTTTCAGCAATGCTGAATTATACGTAGATATTTATGTATCTATATGTTCGATGATGAAGATGTTATCTTCATTGACTTTGAATAAATAACTAGTAAATACTAGTCAATACTGGCTTCTTGAGGTATTACTTTTGGTTTAATTGAGAGGCCTTGGTCAGTGTGGTTCAATCGTATCTGTTGTACAGATCGAATGAAACTGAAGGCAATGGTGGATTGTGTATCATCGTTGGTGTGTGACTCTTTTATAACACTAAATGTCTGTTCTAATTCTTAAGTAATCGGATAATTTTAAAAACACGTATATCACTTATTCAAATCAAAATATTTTGTTCTTATGAAGTTCGCTTATCCATCGAGGTTTCTCTGCGTGGATTCAAATAACATGTCAATCGCCAGTGTTATGTTCACTACTTGATTAACGCAGAATGCACGTTACAACTACAACAGTAGAAGGTTAGAAATTTACCGTCCCAAATCAGAAGACAGAAGAAGAGCTGCAGAAGTGTTTACTTAGTAGGAATCTAAATGTAAAGAAAATCGAAAGCATTTATAGATAATAGCATTTGTTAAATCAAATATTTCAGTCACTCCTCAAAAAGACATATTATGCTACTAAAAAGTAGTGTCATACCAGCTTGATTTTCGAGAAAACGCTATCATGATCTGATTGGCTGTAAACTTTTGGAATCCATGAGAGCATCCGGACGCTGCGTTGTAGTTCTCGAAGGCCGACTCAACAGTTCTGCTTTCAAAATACGAAGGATTTGGATGATCTCTATCCTAAATTTAATTTTTTCAACGATGAAATTGAAATTAAGTTGTCCATATGCATTGATATCAGAGAAACGTAGTCGTGTACTCTCATCCTAGCTATTGCTACCTCAACACAATTCCCAGCAAGCACCCAATCAAGTACAAAGGAATCCTTATATCATACAAACACCACAAAGTAGTGAAAACAAAGGTAGTATTTACAATGAATAAAGTGTGTGTGTTATGTGTATGGACAGAAGAATATAGTATTGTTCAAGAATTGAAAGTAGAATTCAGATGGATAATAGCGGAAGGAAGAGAAAAGAAGAAAAGATAAACTGGTTAGCAACTAAAATGAGAAAGGCAATGAAAGAACGATGGATTTTGTGAAAAACAATTAAAGAAAGATAGGCAAATTATCTACACTATGTACTTTTTATACATTTCAGTTATGCATTATGTGTTTTGGAATAATTTAGTAAATTCATGTATTTGGAAGAAATGTTGATGATGAAAAAGCACAATTTTACGAGCATACCTGTTTCACTTGCTGACGCAACTCTCAACGAAATACCATTAAATCATGTAAAGTGCACTAATTTTGAATATCGGTAAAAGACGAAATTTCTACAGTGATTCGTTAGAATAACCAGAGGGTTAGAGAATTCGTGCTTCAGTTGTGACAAGAAGCTGCCATTCATTTCGGATTATCAACTACATAAGCAACTGTGGAGTCAACTGAGTGCAGAGATTATCGTAACCAATCTTAAAATAGTGATTATGAAGATCATGGAAAATTCATTTCGAGATGTTAGAACTGAGTGTGTTAATCACGAGGCAGTGTATGAAAATGAGTTCCAGAACATCAAGAACTCCGCTACGTACTTAATTATCCCAGTGTAATACCCATTCAAGGTCATGCAAATAGCAATTCAACAAGTGATTGCCAAAGCAGGACACGGATGTAGTAAATTTTACTCACATAATTCCTGTGTATTTCGTAATGATAAATGCTCAAAACGAAGTAAAATCGGTTACACTTAGTCAGTCTGTTGAGCTACTGTTTGTTTTACTACTAATGATAATGAACCATGTAATTCACATTAGATGAAGACGGTTTTTATATAAGTTTGTATACTTGATTTCGTAGACAGCTGCGGTGTTTATGCGTGTTGAGGATGTCAGATCCATAGAATGTACTTTGTAAATGCCTTATTTTTTTATAATTCTATCTCAAAAATTGTAGTTTCTTATTTCCGTAACAATAGCACATATAATCACAGATTTTCCCAATTGGAGTGGACCTAAAGTGTCATTGCTTCGTTGTCTCTTTCAATGTGACGTTTCAAAAGCGACATTTCCGTGCTGCATATATACGCTTGTGTTGTGCTTGTGATAAGAGTCCGTGCATACGGCTGTTAATGGAATTGGATTCTGTCTACTGAGCCTGGACAACTCTTTCTAAATGGTGGATCTGGAACACATCATAGTACTTAGCTTATTAAGCCAATGTCTCACCGAATCTTCGCTCCCTTCGCAGAATAGGTGGATTTGTAATCTGTTTAATCATAGTAGTGATAATTATTGATTCCTCACAACTCAAACACTATCTGATCTCTTATTCCAAATACAACACATTCATTTGTGCTCATCTAGATCCTTCTGGTTTACAGTTTACTAAAATCTTTAGCGTTACAAAATGAGTCTATTAAGCTTTTCTACATCACTGTTAAAAATATTACTGAATCATGTAAAGCATATTGATTTCGTCTTTCTCTAAGAAACCAGTACTTGTGAACAACCTCTTAAACACCTACTTAAGCTCAGTCCCAACGCAAACCCATGGGTAATACACAGCAAAAAATGGATAACATTGCTGTCTCAGAAACAATGTTAACATCAAAAGTGTTTGATACGGAAATTCAGTTGATTGGACTTTTATCTAGTAATGTTGTGCACAAAAAGTATCTCAACCATACGAGCTGTTGAAACGGTGGACCATAAGTCAGGCACAATATATGCCTCAATGCAGACGGAAAGGCATTGAATCAATTGCAGTGTATCGCAGTGGAGAATCTGTAGAAAGTGACTTCCTCCTAAGAAAACATTGGTCTTGATGTATAGCGGTGAAAGTATTATAGTAAGTGACCTTATTGCACCGTATATAACGTGAGCAAACTTTGAATCAGGGTCATCGACAACTTCATTTGATTGCGAACTGCTAGAGACCTAAATAGCACTAGCATTATTGGATCACATTAGAGATGCAACCACAAATGACTTATGAAACTGCTCACCTCCCTCAGCCTCAGCTTTCACGCAAGATCATGATGTCCGTCAAACGATTTTATCTTTCCAGTTCGGGGGAGAATCGGGCATGCAGCCATCTTATTCACGTTCATGACTGAGATTCCCCGGCATGGGTCTATTTCAGGCAGCTTTACAATTAGATGACACGACCATATATACTCTGGACAGTCCCAAGGAGAACAAGCAAAGCCATCCCTAGATGAGCCGGGATATTCGAAGTTTATTAAGACAAAAGAAGATATATTGGAACGTTGCCAACAGTTTGTCCACAACAAGCACTGTGGAACGTTACAGGTCGGGAAGAAATAAGTCTATAATTAAATTTCGGGAAGCTCAGATAAAATAGCAAGTGCAGTTGACACAATCTGCAATCAAGCGGCCTGAAAGACTATTCTCGTACAAAAATACGGAAGAACAGGATTCCCAAACTAATTAAGGAAGGCGGTGGATCTGAAATGATAGAGGAAGATCAGGAAAATGCACAGGCATTGGAAAACTATAGAGGGCAGTTTCCACCATGTAGCCCCTTCTAGACGAAACAATAGGAAAACACAAAGACCACAAACGGTCTACTCACCATGGACTTTGATTGAGACGATATACATGAGGCTTTTACTACCCTATGCACGGAAATGTAAGGAGGATCGGATGAACCACCACCCAAAATCCTGAGACTAATTGCGCAATTTATTGCAGCACCAGTGATTGTGATATTCGAAATTTCACCTAACCATGATGTGTTACCCACGGACTGAACGGATACAATTGCCTCTCCATTACTTAAAAAACACAAAGAAAATGTACATCGAAGTACAGACCTGTCAGGCTCAACGATGTTGTAGTTAAAATATTGGGATGAATAGTGAAAATGAACATCATGAAATTTTTGGAAAGCAAAACTTATTAAAACGGGAACAACATAGTTTCAGAAAACGTTAATTTTGAATAACAAATCTCCTTGTCACAAGAGAGCGATGGATAGAGGCTTTGGACAAGTCTGAAATCAGGGTTCAGGCTGCATGCCTGCGATTAAAAAGTGACTCGGGAATCCTGGAAAAAGTACTGAGTGAAGCTACCTGTGCGGTTCTAGAACGCTGATGTGTACCATACAAAGAGACGATTGAAAAGCAAGACCTTTTTACTCTGTTATATCTTAGATCAAGAGGTGATCTCATTTTGGTGCATAAAATATTAAGAAATGATTTTGGACCGAAAATATCTTCTCCTTTGCTTCATACTATATATGTACATTTCAAGGAACATAGTAAACATGTATTAAAGCGAAAAACAAACAAAATACACGTGGTATACAGGTATTCACACATTGGAACTCTGAAACTTCCGATGAATGTATGGAATGGTTGTGGCTCACAACCAACTAAAATCTTAAGCATTTACGAACGAACGTGCTTCGCTTTCCTACGCCACTCTCAAAAATGTACTACTAAATCATGTGAACTTTACTAATTTCGAATGCTGGTAAGAGAAAGATGTCATGAAGAGATTCCCTAGAACGTCAATACTTCCATCACATCACATAGCTATTCAAATCTGATGCATGCACAAGATAATGCGAATAACAATTCATAGAGAATTCGCAAAGCCGGACACGGTGATGCGCACAAGTTTGGTACATGTTTATCCAGTAGTGAATTTCACCCATGTAATTCCTGTGTATTTCGTAATGATTAATATCTAAAATATTGTACAATTCGTCACATTCGGTCAGTCTGTAGAACTACATTTGGTAATGCTACTCATCATAATAAACTCTTTAGTTCGGATTTGATTAAATTGTTCGGTTCTAGTGATAATTTATATCCGTCAAAGATTTCGGAATATGATGTTTATACTCAGTACCGATTATACACCTCTCTTGATTATTTCCATCACTGTTTTCTTGAGATAGACAGTATATAGTGATGTCACAGTCTAGAATTCAATGGAGGTTTGTTTACCTTATATAACCCTAAAACTGAACCTCAACTAGAACAAAATTATGTTCCACAAGACATTTGTTGAGAAAGCTGGAGCGACCCTCATCCTGAAAATAATTGATGCAGCACAATAAATACGAGAGCACCAAATGAAAGTCATAATAATTATGTGATTACTTACTTTCTTAATTACTTACGCCTGTTACTCCCAGTGGAGAATAAGCTGCCGACTAGCATTCTCCAACCCAATCTGTCCTCCACCTTCTTTTCTAGTTCCATCCAATTCTTGTTCATTTAACTCATGTCTGTCTCCATTTCTCATTGTAATGTGTTCTTTGACCTTCCTCTCCTCCTTTCGCCTTCAGGATTCCATGTGAGGGATTACCTTGTGACGCAGTCGGGTGCTTTCCTCAATGTGTGAACTACCCAATTCCAGCCACTCTTCCTGATTTCTTCCTCCGTTGGGATCTGATTTGTTCTCTCCCACAGTACGTTGTTGCTAATAGTGTCCGGCCAATGGATCTGAAGTATTTTGCGTAGACAACTGTTAAAAAACACCTGTATTTTCTGGATGATGGCTTTCGTGGTTCTCTAGGTTTCTGCCCCATACAATAGAACTGTCTTGACATTTACATAGAAAATTCTGGCCTCGGTGTTGGTTGACATTTGTTTTGAGTTCCAGATATTCTTCAGCTGTAGATCTGCTGTTCTTTCTTTGCCGATCTGCGTCTTCACATCTGCATCAGATTCACCGTGTTCATTAATGATGCTGTCCAAATACATAAAGGTGTTTACATCTTCCAAATCTTCTCCGTCAATTGTGATTGGATTGGTGCATTCTGCGTTGTATCGGAGAATCCTGCTTTTCCCTTTGTGTATATTGAGACCTACTGCTGCTGAGACTGCTGCTACACTGGTCGTCTTCTCTTGCATCTGTTGTTGCGTTTGGGATAGAAGGGCCAGATCATCTGCGAAGTCTAGATCGTCCAACTGCATCTTAGATGTCCATTGTATCCCGCGCTTCCCTTCAGAAGTTGACGTCTTCATGATCCAGTCGATCACCAGGAGAAAGAGAAAGGGTGAGAGTAGGCAACCTTGCCTAACACCGGTCTTCACTTCGAACGACTTTGTCAACTGTCCTCCATGCACAATTTTGCAGTGTAATCCATCGTATGAGTTCTGTATGATATTGATTATCTTCTGAGGCACGCCGTAGTGTCGAAGAAGTTTCCATAGTGTTGTTCTGTCCACGCCGTCAAATGCCTTTTCGTAGTCAATGAAGTTGATGTAGAGTGACGAATTCCATTCAATTGATTGTTCCACAATGATCCGTAGAGTTGCGATTTGGTCTGTACACGATCGATCCTTACGGAATCCTGCCTGTTGGTCACGAAGTTGGGCGTCTACGCAGTCCTTCATCCTGTTTAACAATACCCTGTTGAAGACTTTTCCCGGTATTGAGAGAAGAGTGATGCCCCTGTAGTTATTACACTTGCTGAGATCGCCTTTCTTCGGTATTTTGATCAGAAGTCCTTCTTTCCAGTCTGTTGGTACTTGTTCCTCATCCCAAATCTTATTGAAGAGAATGTGGAGTATCCTTGCAGTTGACGCTACGTCTGCTTTTAGTGCCTCTGCTGGGATGTTGTCCGGTCCTGCTGCTTTGCCGCTCTTGATTTGTCTGATGGCCATGCTGAGTTCTTCAATTGTTGGTGGGCCAACATTGATTGGGAGGTCCGTATGTGCTACTTTGATGTTGGGTGAGTTCAGTGGAGCTGGTCGATTCAAGAGTTATTTGAAGTGTTCTACCCACCTGTTTTGTTGCTCTTCAATGTTGGTGATTACCTCGCCTTCCTTGCTTTTCACTGGTCGTTCCGGTTTGCGGCGATTTCCAGAGAGTTTCTTTGTCGTGTCATACAATTGTAGCATGTTTCCTTCTCTTGCAGCCTTTTCCGCTGTCGTTGCTAAATCTTCCACATATTTACGTTTGTCAGTTCTGATGCTCCTCTTCACTTGTTTGTTTACTTCTGTGTATTCAGCTTGTGTCTTGGCTTTTTCTGCTCTTGTTCGACTGCTATTGATTGCTGCCTTCTTGTTCCTTCTTTCTTGAATCTTATCCAGTGTACCAACAGTGATCCATTCCTTGTGATGGTGCTTCTTGTGACCCAGGACCTCATGACATGTTGAAGTGATCGCCTCTTTGATCCCCTTCCATTTGCTCTCCACAGTAGTTCCTTCTCCAGTGAGTAGATCATGAAAGGCCTGGAACGTGTTGCTAGGGTCTATCTTGAATTTGTTGAGTTTGTTAGTATCTTGAAGAAAGGCCGTATTGAACTTTTGTGATATTGTCCGCCTCGTTGCCCAGTGCTTCTTGAGTTTCAGTTTCATCTTGGCGACCAGCAAGTGATGATCTGATGCTATATCAGCTCCTCTCTTGGTTCTCACGTCCTCTATAGTCCTCCTGAACGTTTTGTTGATGCAAATGTGGTCGATTTGGTTTTGTGTAGAGTGATCCGGTGAAGTCTATGTGGTTTTGTGTATGCGTTTATGTGGGAATATGGTGCCGTCTATGACCAGCTTATTGAAGGCACATAGATTTGCAAATCTCTCACCACTTTCGTTTCTTTTTCCCAGTCCGTGTCGTCCCATGATGTCTTCATATCCAGTGTTGTCCGTTCCAACCTTGGCGTTGAAATCTCCCATCAGAATAGTCAGGTCCTTTGTTGGACACTTCTCGACTATTGACTGCAGCCTATTGTAGAATTGATCTTTAACATCTTCATTGTAGTCGTTTGTAGGCGCACAGCATTGGATAATGTTCATTGAAATGCCCTCTTTCTTTGTTTTGAAGGAGGCTTTGATGATCCTTGGACCATGAGATTCCCATCATATAAGCGCATTTTGAGCTTGTTTGGACAGCATCAATGCAACTCCTTGTATTTGTGGTGCACTTTCTTCTTCATGGCCGGAGTATAACAGGAGCTCTACTGTAGTTAGTCGTTGTTGTCCAACTTGTGTCCAATGTGTTTCACTGATCCCAAGTACCATTAGGTTGTATCTTCTCATTTCTGCAGCGATTTGGAAGGCTCTCCCGGTGTCCCATATTGTACGAACATTTCATGTACCTAAATAAATGGTCGCTCTGTTTGTCAGAAGGGGCATCGGCCTCGTAACGTCCGAAGGAATTCGGCTTTCATCATGAGCGTCATAATTCTTCTAAATGAAGACCTTGTGATTCCCAGGGCAGAGTTTAAAAGGTTTGAATAATTTTTTCTGGTTAGCGCTTTTTTAGCGAGTTAGTTTTCTATGGGATAGGGACGCTAACCCCATGTGATAGAAGTTTTTAACCAGTCATATTTTTATCACATATTCCATGTTTATATACCAGAGATGGGTTGTCATCATGACTTGCATATTTTTGATGAGATTTTCTTAGAAATAAGAAAAATATGTTGAATGAATCGAATGCCAATCGGAAATCTGACGGAATCGCGGTAGATGCTGATTCTCGAATGACATATTTATAAATATGAGGGAAATATTCCAGAGGAATCAAATCCTGGAGATGCCATAATAAATGCTACCTGTGCTCATAATAATTGTTTTTTGGTGGAGGAGTTAATATTTATTTATTTATTTCAACACATAAACATTGGTTGAAGGCGGCGCCGAATGTGCCACACAAATCACTCGATCTGTGTGAGGGCTGGAGTACTCTCTGAGTGAAAATACTGCAACGGGCGGTTTTCATAGGCGGACATACCAGGAGCCTTCGACCTAAAGGTGCAAGCAACGAGGCGGTCAAGCAACGTTGAAGATGGCAGTCGTTGACAAGTAACCGGCTCACACGTCATTTATTCACCCATGATCCTAGAGCTCATGTGCATCATAGGTTTGGAATCAGGGTTTTTCAATTCTTTAATGCGGATCCTCCATATCCACCAGCCCGGTTTAATCGCCGGCCATTCACTTGTGTTAGATCTTCTTGTCAATATGAAAAATATGAGTTAGATATATCCATAATATTCAGAATTTGAGTTTGTGAAGATCCAATTTTATTTCGTGGAAATGAACAGTGTTGGAAAATCTACGCTTCGAACTGTAGATATAAATAATTTAACTGTATTTATAGGCATATTGTTCAAATACGATTCCAGAAACCAGGTGAGTATGTTCCATTTTTTGATTGTTAATTGTTATACTTATGTGCAAGCTCTATATCATAGACAGTCTACAAGCAAAACGTAGCTAGACA
Source organism: Schistosoma curassoni (assembly GCA_944474815.3). NCBI lineage: Eukaryota > Metazoa > Platyhelminthes > Trematoda > Strigeidida > Schistosomatidae > Schistosoma > Schistosoma curassoni. Next base: position 84,716 of record CALYDH030000201.1, read on the forward strand.
AGTACACAATAAACCTATAGAGAAATACGATCCATTACTGAAATTCGGAATCCTATTTAGGCTATGATGATCTTGATAATTTTACGAATTAATGATTTCTTTGTGCTTGATGGCCTGTGATTTTGAATTCTGAATACAACACTATAGTTTGTGCTCATTCAGTTCTGTCTACCTTAAACTGCAGTTTTTTGAGAATTCCTGGCCCTAGTTCTATAATTCGAGTACTTTTAATTATCATAACAATTACTTGCGGAAAGTTGTCTTTTGGAGACTTTTAGCGTTGGCTATCTGTAACAGAAACGCATATTACAAATTCGAGCTGATAAAACAACGTGCGACACTTGCTCTGACGCCCTAAAAATCAAAAATTCCATATCTAGTATTAGCGCGAGAGCTCACTTCTCAAAAGTACTATTTTAAAATTAGAGACATGTGATATTCATGTCACATCGTCTCTATCTAATACGAGTCTATTTTCACATAACAGTGACAAATCATGGAATCAGACAAGTGGTTAACACGCATAGAAAATTAACTATCTATTTCTATTTATCATGAACCATCGATTGGTAGTCACGTACATGTGGATATGGGTTTAAAGCTGGAAACAACGGGGTTACAAACACTCATGGAGGACAATCGGCCGTCCATTATCATCCAACATCATGGACAACTCTTTCCCGTTGTTTCCAGTAGCCATTCATCCTCTTGATGTTCGATTCCTGTTCACGACGCAGTGTGTTCTTTGACCTTTATCTTCGCCGTTTCCCTTCAATATTCCAAGTTAATAGTTGCTTTGTGGTGCTGTTTGATGATTTCAGCGATATACGTTCTATTCACCTTCGGTGACTTTTTCCAATTTTCTCGTTTGCTGAAAGTCGGTTTGTTCTCTCCCACTGTAGGCTATTGCTGATAATATTTGGTCAACAGACATTGAGCATCTTGCGTAGACAATTGTTTACAGATACCTGTACGTTTTAGATTATGATGATGGTAGTTCTCTAAGTTTTAGCCTCATGCAAAGGGACTGCCTTGACGTTCGCATTGAAGTTTGTGACTTTGATATCGGTGCACGACTTTGCAGTGTAGTCTGTGGTATGAATTCCGGTTGATCTTGACGATTTTCTCATGTACACCATAGTGTTGAGGAACTTTCACATCCACATTGTCAAGCGCCTCCTCGTGGTCGATGAATTTGACGTTTACTGACAGGTTCCATTAGGTTGACTATCCAACGATGGTCTGTATTGTCGAGATTTGGTCTGTTCAGGACCAATCTTTTCGGAATACGGCCTGTGGATCTCGAAGTTCGGCGTCCACTGTGTCTTTTATCTGGTTCAAAAACACTATGTTGAAAACGTTTACTGTTGCATATTTAAGTGTGTGCATCCATTGTTCTTGAACTTGCTCAAAATTCCTTTCTTAACTTGTTCCATCTCCCAAATCTTCTTGAATAGAAAGTGAAGTATTTTTGCGGCCGCTCCTATGCCTGACTTCTGTGCTTCAGCTGATATACTGACTAGCACTGCTGCTTATCCACGTTTGTTTTGTCGGATCTCTATCCTGATTTATTCGATCATTATATTAGTGACATTTTTAGGACGTTCTGTGAGTACTGCTGTCCATAGGTGCTTTTCGTGTTTTTTGAAACTGCTACAGAGCAGCACTTAGTGTGTGCGCAGCATTTTGTTTATCGCTACCAAATTACAGCAGCATCTCTCCTAAATCTGTTCTGTTCTGTCCAGCTCAATTTCAATAGGTTTCACTCATTCCTATCTCTGCTATGTTGTATCTGTTCATTTTCGCAGTAAGTTGATTGGTCATTCCGGTCTCCCTCATTCTTGGGACATTCCGTGTGCCTACATAAATTGTTGTTCTTTTTGTTAGAAAGGGCATTTTATTTTAGTGTCCACCCAACAGTCATCTGATTTCACGTTGTTGAATGTTATTTAATATCAATCAATCAATAATGACTTGTAAAATCGGAGTTTTAGATATGGTCTGATGAAAGATTTCAGGATGGCGTTTGGATTTTCTTTTCGACCAAAAGCTATTCAAAATGAACGGAACTTCACAAAGCCAATAATGGTGTGATTACTTGGGACACATAGAATTTTTACAATTTTGGTCGTTCAAGTATTTATTTATCGCTTCCAATTGAACTCAGACTTTATTTTGATACAATTCGATTATTTGACATGGGTAAATTTGAATACGCTAATCCGTAGTTAAATATCAAGTTGTTCAGACCGTAAAAACATCAAAGTCTGTGTATTCGACGCAGCGTAACTACAATGATTTTGAGCCAATTAACAAATTCCATCTGAAAGTGTAAATAACTGTTGCGGCTTGTTTTGCAGTACATCGCATGACATACCCTTAGTTGAACACAACCTAACCTATGCGATTTTCACCTTTAGGTACATTCGCATCCGTTTTCGCCAACTATTCACCTATAGCATTGTTTGCTTAAACGGGTGTGTTATTGTGACTATATTTCCTTGTCACGCAATATATTCGTCATGTGTCTGTAGCACTGTTCTTCACTGCACCACATGCAATCGATCAAAATTCAAGAGGACGGTATGACATGGAACGTTAGTCACAGCTGACAAGAGTCTCTAAGATAATCCGTATGTAAGATACTGATTGACAAAAGTCTGAGTTCCACGAGAAGTATGGGCTTCCTGAATATTCCCTGCACACAAATCAAGATGACAGTTGATATTAAGAAATTAAAACCTACATTCATTGCTTCTCAGTGACTACTTCTAACCTCGTAACACAAAACATACTGAAATGACTATGTCAAGCACACAAAGGTTATTCAAGTTTGTGGACGGAAAAACTGACTCATTATTTAAAAGCCACAACTTCACCTCACCACTTATTCGCTTATCAACCCTCACTGATTTTATATGATCGAACGTGTGGTAATTGCTTCCCTATGCATCACGTTTCCTTCACATCTTTTTGATCTAACCACAAAGAATGAGTTTCACTTAACGAAATCGAGCAGCTTACCACGCCTTTTTTACTGCGTATCACTTTGTTTGGTTTTCTCTAGTTTATTTCTCCGATTGTCTGTCTGGATCAATGCGAGTGTGAAACACACGTTCAAAATGCATCCTCGCATTTGGCTCACTTTTTCACTATTGTCGAAGAAGAATCAAGTTCATCAAAGTACAGGAAGATTGTTGGCACGTATATTCTGACGGCTAACAGTATAGGGTCTTACTGGAGTCAGACATCGGGCCAGTAATGCAGATATGACTATGCCTGATATTCGATGACCGATTAGTGTTCAAACGCTAATTTCAATTTCATACCGCATTTGTGTTCATATTTTTCAGCATGTCATGTTCTATGAGACTCACGCCAACAGACCCTTACTCTGCATACAGCTGAAAAGAAATGCACCACTCAAATGAAATTTCTGTTGCACATCATTTAACTTGAAACACTTCATCGTTTTTCTACATTGTAGGTTGTATCATACGTTTGGGTTCTGTATTCAGAGTGAGCGAATCTTTCAGCTATGATGTTGGTTCTTTTCTGTTGTAAGATAGCACACTAATCTATAATCGTTTTCGGTGACAGATTTCACCTTGTGCTCCAGTCCAGTTCAGAGTGCATTAACTTTTAGTGATGAGGAATTTATTCAACAGTGCTGTGCCTTTATGAGCACTGATGCGAAATGGAAATCTTCTGATAATGATCTTGAGCTCGCACTTTATGTCTGTTTGCGTTACAGATAGTGTCATGGTCGCAAGTTCTGTGTTTATTGTCTTCTTATCATGATGACCCATACTCGGTAAGAATGATATATTAGTATGATTAACTCTCAAAACGCCATGAATTTAACACTTTTATTGAGTTTACTCAACATCATTGCAATACACTTTGCATGAAATCTTACTTTTGCTTGCTCGGTATTTCAATTACATTTATGAACCGAAGTTTTTCATAACACTTCTTCTGTCTCCCATTGTTCCCATTGTTACCGTTTTTCGACCTCCTGTCAGTTGATCAAGGATTTCAAGCAAAAATAGGCGTTTGCCATCGGATCGCTTTTTATGTTTCATCAACACTCATTTGAGCCATCGATTCGTTAGAATTTGAAAATTGTCTTGTGCATTAAGGCTAACGCATATAAGAACACTGATAAAGTCCAAATCGTAAATAAGTTGGAATATGCAGTTTTTGTTAGAAAAAAATGTCATCATCGCTCCGTGACGAATTAGAGCACCTCACTCAGTGATATCCGAAGTTGGGGTTTATAGTTCACGACTCAAACATCTGATATCGAGCTAGTTTGTTTTCAAAAGCTTGTGAATTCATTAGTCACACCGAAATATCTAGACATGAAATGGAGACTTTTTGAATATTGATTTTAGGTGAACAGCACACTGTATTCATAAAATAAATCAGGAGAAGAAGGGAACATCTTAAATGTCAAGCCAATTCATCAACACGTGTTCAGATTATAGAAGAGCTGAAGCAACCCTAAAGAAAGTCGTCGTCCACTGGTTTGTAGATGTTTGAATGAAGTAGGTTTTTGAAGTGATCACTCATGTATTTATTTAAGTTAATCTAACCATGCACATGATTAGTAATGTAAAGCTTTGAGATGTTTTAACAGTCACTACTCATGATTAAGCGGATATCTGTATTTTTTGGTGTTCCATCGCGTTAACCGAGAAAGAGAAAGCTGATTTTTTACTTTGAGGCCACCATTAACATTCGAAACAGTGTTGAAAATTGGGAACAAATCGGTAACAATGTTGAAGAAAACTTGTCCGAGTGTAAATCTGTTGACGATTAAGGAGATGGGTAATTTATAACTGGAGCTGGTCACTGTGTATCGAGTTTAAAATCGTTACGGTGAACAAGATGTCCATAATTTGCGAATCGAAGTACGCAAAGTGAACCCCAACTTCGATTTACGACATTTCATCTCAAGCAGATAACCTAAAGCAGCAGTGAGTCTCTAGTCAAACTATATTTAATACCGATATTAAAAACTGAAATCATTTTGGCAAATCTCAACACCTGTAACTTATCAGACAGCTCTCGCCGTGCATTCGTGAAATATGCCTGCGTAACAACATGAAAAACTTTAAAATAGTTGTGTTTCCATAGATCACAAGGAGTGGCAATCTTTGTGAAAGATGATAAAGTTTATCTCCTACAGTTCACGAAGAAACATCTTTCAAATGAGCCCCATAGCACACTTTAGAACAATGAAGCTCAATGCAAACATTTTCAGTGACAACCGTGAATTTCGTGTGCTCCTCAAGCCTGACATTCAGTGTGCAAATGCATGATTCTAGTCAATCAACAGCAATCAGCACATGTAACTAACAACTCAAATCCAAGTATCCGAATATTTTATGTAACTGAGAAAGTAAAATCCACTTTAGGTCCTTTAGAGGATTAAGTTGGTAATAAAACTATTGGCCGTATACTGCGTCCATCAACGTTGAAAACTTGGAAATAATGACAATCAGTCTAGCTAACATCTAGTTAACCATAGTTTGTCACTTAGCATTTGCTGGACAATCAATAATGAAAGGAGGAAGGCTGAACGTGCCTAATTATGTATTGATGAGGTGTTCCGACAGATCAATTTGCAATAATGACCGTCGCATATTCCAAGTGATAGTTTTTAGCAGTCCGACGTCATAATGATGAAAATTCCCAACAGGTTTATTGATGATTTATATAGTCAAAAACTCACGTAAACACAGTACTGCCAATTGGAGAATAAAATGTTGTCAAACTCTCGTAAACAATTCAGATTTTAATGAATGAAGACAATGACGCAAATAATAAAAACCCTTTTAAGTATTTTATTAACAAATGTACATCAGTTGTTATGTAAGCAAGGACAAAATACACATAGTTCCGTGAAGTAACAGTCCGAATCATTGAAATGAATAATTAAGTCCAGAGTTTTTAAATGGAGTACGAAATAAAAAAAACAATTGGTCAGAATATTCGAGAATTATTCATTAAAACTCTATCTTTTATGCAGCCGTCCCCGAATAACGCAACCGATGCATACAGCAAAGAAGACGACCAAAGGAATCACAATATACAGGTACCAAAGTGATTTGTTCTGTCTAATTTCTTGAGTTATTCCAAAATTCGTGTTCCATAATGTTGTCTCTTTGTGATTGATGTGTGTCGATGTACTCACGTCGTTAACATCCGGGATCTTTTGAATAAACAAAACATTAGCATTCATTACAAAACATGAAATATTTTTTGACCAATTCATTACGCATTACTGTCAATAGGGGTGATAAAATACAATTCAACAAACAGTAACAAAATGTGCATTTGTACAATCATTCAGAACATCTACCACCAATTTGACAATCAGTTAAACAAGCACATACCTTAAAATGACAGTCATTCATTTTGAAGAAATGATTATCCTGATGATTACTGTCAATATACCTGTTCCATTTCTCACACCAAATACATGTTATATTCGGTGTTGTTGCTTTTTGGCATGCTTCACCTGAATTGTGTATTGGACAAATTGCTTTAAAAGTAATTAGGTGATATTATATGTTGAACTCTTCAACAGAAGTAAATATAATTACAATACATGCAACTATAACTCAATGAAATGATAGCGATTTCGGTCTTCAGTATGTACTTTATTCACTGTAGAACTGCAATTGCAATGGATAATGTAGTATTCAGTACACTTTCAATTTCATTCATGTTTTACAACGGCTTCTTTGGTTCGAATGAAACAAGTTTGAATGTCAAGTATAAACGATGAATTCCGACTGGAAAACTTGACATATATCAATGACTGTTTACGTTCAGACATGTACACACAATGCTGTTACTAGGTTCAGCAAAACGTACTGCATATTATGTTTCGTTAATGCACAGTTTCGTTTCATGAAAGCAGTGCTGGAGGTTCACTTGTTCTTAGACTGAAAATTCATTTCATTTATGGCAATTCATTTGGACAATGAATAAAGATAGACATTGTTTTTCCAATCGTCCATGACATTTTTCCTGGAAAGATTTTACTTGACATACTATGATGGAACATAACAAAGTGTGCAGTCACATTCTGGTCTGTGAGTTGTTAATGCAATAGACTGGTTGGACCAACGAAAATACTGAGAAATACGTCATCAAGTTTTTTCGAATTTGTATGGCAAAGCAGAGATTTCAGAAATTAGGCAGCCGGTTTTAGGGTAATCTCAATGACATGGAGTATTCTTGTAATTTCAATGTCCCAAAAAATTTGATATCATATGTACCAAAGGAAACCACGGACGCTGCATGGCCAATGAACAGTCAAGCAACTGTCACTTAATCATTTTCGAGAATAATATCATCTCATCTATCGTTTTGTTAGTTTGTTTGCAAGCTAATTTTACTACAGTGAAGGCTTCAATAATCGTTCAAAATGTGAAATGTGTGGAAATATTCAATGACGAATAACTAATGTTTAACATACTTCCAATGACTTCATACACAACCAACGTGCCGCTTTTGATCCATTTTACAGGAACAGCTATCTCATGTTTTATCTTACCTTGTGTAATAAATTGAACAGAAAAAGACCCTTAAAATTTAGATATTCGTTTTGAGTATAAAAATTTGTTTACACCAATTAAGGGACGATCAATATAAGAAACTTCAAAATGTGTAATGACGCATGCAATGGTGATCATCCAATATTTCAAATAATAATGGTATGCATCGCTATGGGTTTCAAAAGTTACCTTACAAATAAACCAGTGCAACAACTGGGAAAATGACGTTTAACTATTTAAACATTTTTTCACATTTCAACTTACAAATAAAAATCATGTGAGCAACAATTCAAAAACGAAAGATGACTAGCGTTCCTTCCTATTAAAAACTTCTCAGGTGGATATTCCTGCCTCCCATAGTTCATGTTTACTATTGAACTAGAGCCAAGGATCACTCAATTCAAACGCTGGAGGGATATTCAATGAACATTTCCGTCCAAACAAAGCGTGAAGTTATATCATTCTTGCTTTGTTGACTGAATCTTCTCACTGTTATTTATGACGGCAGTCGATTCCATTGCTAACCACCATCTATATTTGCTTACAATGCTCGTGATCAAAGACAACATCGACATAATCAACACAGAAAACGCATGAAAAAATTAGAGACAGTTCAAGCGAGCTCAAACCACTGGTCAGAGATTGCAAACAAGCAACACGCGAACGACAATCATCATCACCTTTTAAGGACTCAGTAATACACTTCAACTGATCGATATATATCACTTAACCAAACATTCGGCGCATTTTCTAACATGCGACCATAAAACACTGTATTCGCTTATTCTCTTTCACTCAATGCTCGTCTTAAAATTCAGTTTCATCTTTCAACAACACATAGGGCAGAGCACTGTGTGATTAAGGTGTCAGTTGTTCTGCTCTTTCGTATATAAAACACTTCGTTTTGCAATGGGTGGTGATATGAACGAGGACGGCAAATGTGATTATCTTACTGTGAGTAGTTGTGTAAAAAATTACGTTGATATTTTGTCTCTTAATTTCGTCGTTCATATATCTCTGCCTCGTTCAGTCAATCGGTCTCCATAAGTGTGAGACGCAACTTATTAGCCATCCACACTTTTGCGGTAAAAACAGTCATACACCTTAGTTATTTTGCTTCAGATAGCTGGTTAAGTGAGCCTCAGCAAACAGATCATTGATTATTTACGTCATTTTGCATCAAACTGTTAACATCACTCTTTGCAAAGTTTCTTACCTGCTTCACATTGGAAATCTTTTTCGATCTTAAACCCTAGCTGATTTTCGAAAATTCTCGTAGAAATCTGAAAAAACAAATTCGACGTCCGTGTAAAGATCTTTTAACACACAACCTCATATGTGAAAACCAATTATTCACTGAAGAAATGCGTCTCCGTTTACGTTATGTTATTCAAGGACAACTAATAACGCTTGCATTAAGAAGAATGTTCTCAGTTTCCTTTAAAGTACGCTCGATCTGGTCTACATAGATGTCGAGGATCACCTCAGTTTTCAACTCCAGCCAAGTTCTAAGATATATCTATCTGTCTTAAATTATGGTGACACATGGTGAGATGAATATCTACGTCACTTGTGATGAAATGTGCTTGTGAATAACTTCAAAGAAGCTGAGCTTAGAATATTCAGCAGTGAAAGTTTCGAAAAGCCGATCATTTTAAAATGAAACACAGTCTGACAGAATACGGTACTTAACATACAGTATTCTGACATACACTGGGTATTACTATTTGGCACAAAAACAACTGTTACATTTGACACGATTTCACTTAAGTATTCACTTTTTTATCAAGTGCTCGAATGAGTTGTGTCATTAAAGGAATAATTACAGCGAAAGGTTGATTGCGTCCAATCGCGTTCAGTGTAACTTAATACATTCTTCAGTACTCATAAACATGAAATAGTAGAATGATCACAGGAACTTGAAACGTAATTATATCTTTATTCACTTTGTAACTTACGTCTTCATAATAGACAGATATTTTCCCATTCCGATATATAAAATAAGTTACCTTGGCTGAAAATTAAACAATGAAAAAACTCACTATACTGTGAAACTAAAGCTAGGTGTTGTAGAATTACGGTCAACTATGATATAAGTACTGCTCTAATAATAGACCTAATCCGAAATTTGTAGATTTGTCATGATATAACTGCCTAATCTATAAGATCTTACGTGGAAGTCACACCATCGACTACACCAACTCACTGTATCGTATCAATTACCAATACATGATGTAGAACAAGGTTAGGCTACAGAAGGAACAATATATTTAATATGAATAGAAGATATAAGGTAACATTCAGCAGAGACCACGCCTGCATGGCCGAGCCATGCCACTCGATCAACTCCAGTCCATTCAATTCATTGTTCGCACCTTCTCTATTGTTAGGTATTTCGCGGCGTTAAATATTGAATACCTATTTTCTGAGTAGTCTCGTGTTCACAGCTTTGTGGATTGTGTGGCTATTGTTCGATGCCACTACACTACTCTCCCATCAGAATCAACGTGATGTTGGTTCGATACCAAATTGGATGGTATCGTCGCGCGCCGGAGATTACCAAGGATAATAAGAATCCACCGGGTATTGATAAGTTGAAAGATAAATCAAAATGAAAGCGGCAGCATCTGGTCGGGAAATACATGTAATAATTTCAAAATATCTGCCTTCATGCTGAACATGCTTGAAATGAAAATTTGGGTGAAGATTATTTGAGCTATAAAAAATGGGATTACATTAATAATAATAATAATAAAATGATGCGTGTTAATAGCCGTTGGTTAATAACTTAACGTATAGGTAGTAAGTATTTTGTGTTTAGAAATATTAAAGTAATGAATATTGTAGAAATGTTAATATTAGTATTAGTTTTGGTTTAAATTATGAAACCAAATAACGATTATGCCGTTAAGTTGTCCATATGAGTTGAATTCCAATTGCATCTGTATTAGTAGGCTAACTGAAGGAACAAAAGTATACCGTGGGGAAGAATTCCAACTAGTGTTCCAGTTAGTTTGATACGGTTTATTTAGTTACGGAGAGATTTTCTCAACCTCATTTTTACTTGACCGTGATAGAATTTAGTAGTACTACTAATACACATGAATGGTTATCAAAACAAAATTTAAATACATGAGTGATAATTATATGGATTTTGGACAGATAGCTAGGAAAAAATCGTTAAACATGAGTGTGTTTGTAAGAGACATGCTTTAGACTCAATGTTCTGATCTACAGCAGACTATTTATTTATATTTATACTTGCCGGCTGATGGTACATACAAGTTTGTTGCAATATGCAGTTTATCATGAGGCGGAATACGATTTAATTGAGATATAGTGCTTTTAAGTTATTGAAATCAGTTAAGCTTATGTGTCATATTACTAAGTGATGTGGTGCTGCAAGATGTATTTGGCTAAATAAGTTTTTACAAGATAATTAATAGTAAGTGATGCTCATGTGATTATCAGGGAGAACACAAGTTGTAACCAAGGGGAGTACACTCCCAACTCATGTCTATGATAATGGCTTGAACCTTAGTCAGTGTTGGGGTAAATTCGACATTGATGTTTACAGGAGGTTTGCTTGACTGCTTATATTGATTATTTGCATGCATTATTGTGTCGCTAAACCATCAATTAGACTGACAAGGTTTTGAGGTATTTACTGAATGAGCAACTGATAGAGAAACATACTGTGATCATCTGTAGTGAATGAAGATAAAAGAAAAACAACACTAGTGATAATTATAAGTCGATTTGATGACCGGTTATGTTAATAGTTTCATTAATATTTTCAATCATATTACGTGATTGTCAAGTCATGACAATGCTTTATGACGATATCCTGAAACTATTATGTTAAACTAGTTATAGTGTTGATTGAGGATTAGCCACTGGAAAAATAGGTATTTTTGCTTTAGGTGATTCGAAATTATCAGAAATTTGTAGTGTTACAGAACCCGAGACGCCTAATTATATTATAATTTTCAATTCAGAAATATTCGTTTAGTGGTAATTTTAGTAGGCTACGGAGTTTTGATTTTAAACGTTTGTCTAGTCAACAGCTACCTAGGAATTTAGTTATTTTACTAGTGCAGTTGATAGTACCTAAATTTTTAATCTTATTATCTAAACTATGTTCGCATTTTAGGCTGCTAATATGATAAACCAATCCATAAACCCAAATACGATTAGCAACAACGACTATGATGGGTTTATTGATAAACGTTAAAAGCGATTCAGATGATTTCCAAATTCAAAAGATATGAAGATATAGTGTGACGTATGTACGGGCCAGGTTAACAAGCAGGTTGTTGACGTATATGACGATTTAAAAATAATGAACATGACCAGAAAATAATTTTAAAGTTTAGACTGCTTGTGAAACTTCAGGCAGGAATATGATGCGTTATAAACATTCCATAAGAAGTTACTGCATTTAGCCTAGGGACACTTACAAATATGTGGCAAAAGCAACTGGAAAATATATACATGTTAAGTAAAAAAATCATTAAGTAAAATAGTTGAACTCGCCTGGGTTATTTTTGAAAATTAGATTATTCAGTGGACGACATATATAACGCCATTCGTGAGGAGTAGTAATGATCCAAAAGTATCCAGAATAAAACATGCAGTATGGCAATTAATTCCAGGGTGCGTGATGCTGTCGACGTTTTTGCCACTCGCTCGGATCAGAACAACCGAATGAATCCAGATAATTGTGCGGTCACCATTGAACGAGTCGTCTAAAATGACCTTATGATTGCAGAAAACTTATGGCTAAAACTCACCGTATGTTTTTAGAGAAGTGTCATCCTTGTTGTTTGGCAATGGAACTCGAAAATTTGAAATTAGGCAGGCAGTGGTCGGAAGAAAAGATATTACAGGATAGTGCATAGTTTAAAACAGGATGAGGTGATAAGTTAAGGAACACTGAATATTAGATCCACGTAACTATTTAGTCCTTGCTGCATTGTTAGTCAATGTATATTTGCGTTATTTACAGGTCATATTTGCTAGAGCTTGATGCTTAAACAAGTCTATGTCGCTGAAGCAGGTAAATGCTATTAAAGCTTGTTAACGAACCATCAAAGCTAATTAGTTAATATAGATGACCAGTTTTTATTATCGACTGAGCTAGTATGTCATGAGAACTAATCAATATAACATGACGATAATACATGTGAGCATTAATCAGGACTGTTAGAATATTGGGTTAACATAAATACAAAATAGATCAAGAAATTTAGAATGGAAGTAAGATTAACAATATTAGGTTGCGTTTCTCTAGTGGGGCTTGCCAATGTAGAATTATGGTCTACTATGAAATTAGTACTGCTCTAATAATAGACCTAATCCGAAATTTGTAGATTTGTCATGATATAACTGCCTAATCTATAAGATCTTACGTGGAAGTCACACCATCGACTACACCAACTCACTGTATCGTATCAATTACCAATACATGATGTAGAACAAGGTTAGGCTAGAGAAGGAACAATATATTTAATATGAATAGAAGATATAAGGTAACATTCAGCAGAGACCACGCCTGCATGGCCGAGCCATGCCACTCGATCAACTCCAGTCCATTCAATTCATTGTTCGCACCTTCTCTATTGTTAGGTATTTCGCGGCGTTAAATATTGAATACCTATTTTCTGAGTAGTCTCGTGTTCACAGCTTTGTGGATTGTGTGGCTATTGTTCGATGCCACTACAGTGCAACACATCATATGCTCACTCACAAAATGATCAGATTTAATGAATATTTACTGAGTTCTGTCAAATGCTTTCTTTAGTTGGATCTTCATTCAATACATTGAAGTGAGCTTCATGGGAACGAAACGAGCATGCATCCTTCGAAACTAGTGTCAGATGCTTAGTTTCTGAAACCATTTTACCATTTTATTAATCGAATAGCTAACAATGATCACAGTGTTTGTTTGTTGAAGATAAGAAAGCAATAGACCTAAATGTGTTTTCTCAATGTTTTTTCAATGTGAAGGAATAATATATAGGAATGATTATGTGATGAACTGATATGTAGATGAATATGTTGAACAAAGGAATGGCTTTGTGGCGAACATATAATACGATTCATTTCTTGGAAACACAGATTTATAGTCAAGTTCCATTGAAGACTTTAAACGAACGTGAATCTCTGCAATTGTTTCTCAGTAAGTGAAACGAGATTGTGACTTAAATTGTTTGTGGTGATCAATTTTGTACTCGCTATATCTGGTCTTTCTTAGTTCAGATCAACCGAGCTTCAAAACCCAATCAATGTTATCAAATGGTGAGTGGATATCATATTCGATTCAACCCTCATTTTCCAGAAAAGTAAGAACTCATAACATTTCCAGTATGTAGATTTCACATGTGTTGACTTACGTATACCATTATGTTTTCCTTTAAAAGACCATTTTACTGCGATGACTTCCTCTGAATTATCGAAAATAAAAATAAAAAATGATATAACTGTCTAATGAATATCAATCTTTTTGAACAAATTTAGGTTTTAACACGGATCGCCTTTGCACACATGTTATCTCCTTTATTCTGAGATTTGCATGCAATGATGTGGACAAATGCTCATCTCTTATGACAAAGTTTCAAAGAATATTGTCACTTCAATGACAGGATGAACATTTCAATCCAGTCAACTCAGAAGAAATATTTCACCTTTTTTAAGATTTTCTGACTGAGTAAGAGTCATCTAATATCTATCTGACAATAGTCTAACAAAACCATTTTCTTACATTGAGTTATTCATCAGTTATGACAGCTGACCGAAATGAATGTATGTCAACCTAATGTTCTAGGTGTTCAAGCTCATGTAAAACATATTGTACTGGCGGAATATTCATGGTCGTTCATCAATCAGCTCTTTCAAGAATCGCCTGGATTCGAAGCTTATAGTTACACAAATATAATAACAGAGATAGAGTTGAATATTAGATGGTCAACAGACAGTGACTCAGAGACACTAAACCTTTATAAATCAAGTAAGTGCTAGGAAAGTATTGAAGGACATCGAATATGATTTGATAGTTAATAGGCCTTACTATTTCAAACTGACGTCATTAAGAACATTGCTTATTGATGCACATTTGATCAGTTTGATTCACTTAGTTTACAGTGAACAGTCATGTTGATGTGATATCTTTTACACAAAATGAGCAAAACAAAAGTTAGCAAAACACACTGCTACTGAATAATATAACAACTCACTATCCTTCAAAACTTCAACATGATATGCCGATTTGTCTTTTAGATCATTTACGGTTTTTCCAATTGTGACTTTCTTTTTAGATAGATATATATCACCTGTATTCATTTGATGAAAACATGCAAATTGATTGATAAGTTTACATTGAATGAATAAATGATTTCGAAATAAACCAGAGATTTTAGTGAATTGCATAAACTGTGTTTGCTTTGCTGTTAGATGTCACATCGTTGACAATCTGAAGAAGAAAAGGTATCCAAAGTAGCTTTAAATGTCACTTGGAGCATAAAGCTGATTTACTGAAGAAATTGAATCAAATTTTATTCATGGGATAAATTGTGACCAAGAAAACTCAGTGACAATTTTATTTTAAAGAAAATTATGAACTTACCATTATAGTAAATATTAAATTCATTAACTTCAATTTTGTATTATTTAAACAAGAATTCTGGTTCAACTTCCTAAAATGATGTGAATATATGGATTTGTAGCTCCATTATAAAATGTAATCAACTTACGTGACTCAAATAGTATTTATCAAATGTATCATTCACAACTGCTTGAGTCTTATGAAGACTAATACTTAGTGAGTAATGATAATCATGAGACTGTATATGTTTTGTTAGAATTTGGTGGATTACTTACATATCGATATGATTCATTCTCAAAAATCACTTTTGCATAGTTCATACGATCCGGGTGTTTACATATTTCTTCACAGTCGTGGAATTCCGAAAACGTGTTCAAGACCACATAGATCTGTAATAACAGATCATATGGAAAATAGTGTCTAAAATGATTCAGATAGAAAACTAACGTTATTTCAGGTTGCATGACACACTCATTTACTCCGCAGGTTTGATCAACACTCACCTCATCATGTCGTTCAGATTAGTGAATGAGATGTTACTAAAACTTGTCTGATATATATAGACCTTTTGAGTGTTTGGTTGTTTCATTCTGATTCGATGATTCAAAGTGACCAATATGAACATCAAATTTCATAAGATCATATGTTCATTGTTAGCAAATCATGGCGATAGATGAATCCATTGTTATTCAATACTCTCCTACCTGGTGAGAATTAAAGCAGACATTTGTCCACTGTTCTATCATCGTTCAATATGAAAAATAACTTCTGAACGAATTCACATCCATTCCGTTTGACCACCATATTACAGGACTGGCTATTATTAAGTGTTCAGATTAAAAGAGGTAATAAACTTCGTAGCGATCATGTAGAAGGGGAACTGACTTTGTCCAAGTATGTTAATTGAGGTTGCCAAAGATTGTAATAACAGAGAAACTATGCGTTCCGTTAAAAGTGAACAGTTGAAAATTGAGAACGATTTCTCGAACCAGACACAAATTTGTTGTTACAACAGTGACTATTGTATCTGAATAATAATAAGTTCGTTAACACAAAAGCGAAGAACTGATTTCCATTTTAATGTTTCAATCAATTATTGCCGTATATATCACTTTAGCTTGTATAAATTGTCACCTGAGTGCTGAAAGCAGTTAGCAAGATGTTCGATTATTCTTTTGAGGTCATTATTAATATGATCGTAGATAGAAATTCAATGTTTTCCTAAGGCCTGACAGATGTTATCTTATCGGATAGTAACCATCCCCTTCATTCATGTATTTCTACTTGTATATCTTCTGGTAGAACGAGACGTAAGTACATTAGAATCCGTGTATGCAAGCTAAAGTATAAGGGCGCCACAAAGCTTTTGATGTGTGGGCGAGTGTGATGGTGATTGGTCGTTTGCTTAGTCATACATGTAGATAGTCTGACAGGTGTTAGATAAGTAATTTATTCCCCTATCCTTATTATTACTTATTATTGATTGTTCATCGTTGTTGGACTGTGTCGATTTTTGATGTGGAAATATGTTTACATTCTAGTCAGGCTAATCACGCGCTATTGATCTCAATTGTGTTGACGTCCTTTAGGATAGACATTGAGGCAGGAGTTTTCTTGCATAGATAATCGTCTAAGGTAAATTAAACGCCTTATCTAGCGAATATCTCCTGTGACGAACAGGTTGTTTGAATTGACCTAGTCAAAAACTTGTATTCTCACACATAATTCTAATTACGAAAGTTGTACAGATTTTTAATTTTCTCCAAAAATCTTCACATTCAATTCTATGTAATTATTCTACTCGAATATATATGAGATTATTAGCTCTTTTCAATTTATTTCTCTTGTTTTGTAAAACAACTTGTTTGAATACTGTATAATGAGTATTCTATGTTTGGACAAACACAAAATGATGAATTAAGCCGATAACCATAATGACAATTGCAAATCATTGTCTTTATCTCTCAATGTAGTTTGACGATGACAGCAGAAACGACTGTCAACTCCTATATGTTAAACATAACCGTTAGCGAATTCATCACAGTCTACTGAATGCCATGCAGTTTTCACAAAAAAGTATTTGGAAAAACTAATTGGTCACATGTTGTGTACCTCAGTGTTTTTGATCAATCCAGACAGTGACTATTCTTCGTCAAATGATTTCTTTCTTCTCCAGTACGTGTTGAACAGAGGCTAATGAATTCCCTGCATAATGCTAATTGTATTATCAACTGACAAATTCTACCAAAATCAACTGTAAAATTTGAATTTTAACTGCACGTTTGAGTAGTTTTATCACGAAATACCTGAATTGACCAGGTGAACAAATTGGATAAGAATAAATAATTACTTTCTGAGTTTATATATATTGCTCGCTCACTGACTGATATACAGCTGTTACACCTCGTCGTGGTATAGGTTTTCCACAAACATTCTCCATCTGACTCTGACCCCGACAAACCATTCAAGTTGTTTTTAGTTGCTATTCATCGTTTTGATGTCTGCTTCCAATTCACTACAGAGTTTGTTCTGTTGCCCTCCGCTTTTCTGTTGTTCTCCAGCATTCCAAGTTGGGGCTGGCTTTGTGACACAGATCGAGTATCTCCGCGACATAAGTCCGATTCTCAGACGGAAACTGATTCGTTCTCTATCACATTACGTTGTTGCTAATGATATCAATTCAACGGATGTTGAGACTTTCACAGACGCAATTATTTACAAATACGTGAACATGTTCATGATGATTGTGTTAGTAGATTGCGTCGATAAAATTAAACGCTGACAAGTTGAAAGGGTGAGTGAGTATTGAATGTAACAAATTAATTTGTCGTTACTTCGAACCTGAGTGTTTTATTACTTACGGACACGAATGTCCGGAAAACAAAGGATCCATTAAATTTTGTTGTATCTGGTGAGGCTGATATCCCATCGACGTTGACTAATTTTTCTTAAGAACAGCACACCGTATTAGTTTTTTTTATCTAAAATCAGTTGAATCGAACAGTATTTACAGCGTTAAATATTTGTTTGTACTAAATGAATAACAAAATTTAAGACACTTCAAATAATACTTCAAACGGATTCATTAATTATGCAAGTTGAGTGTTTAAGTTACCGCGATGAATATTGAATTGATGAAACAGACACAGATTGTGATACAGTTCATTGCAGTAGTACGACGTTCGGCAAATCTCATCAGCAACATTGAGCAGAACAGAAATGTGTTGCAAAGTCATACCTCATCACATGTCATACTGCGATGTCTCTACAGGAAGTGTTCACATGAAACTGACTTTGAATACTCGAAACACAGTCACGTTTATACAGTGTGTTTACGAAAACGTATTCGGGTATCGTTTCGCCACTTTGTCTTAACCTCTTCATTAACATTCCGATCTACTTATTTTGTACACGAAACGGTTGAATAACGACGACTGAAAGAAATTAATTATAGATCACTTTGAAACAGCAATTTTCTATGCTGACCAGTTGTTAACGAGTGAAAACAGAAAGTGATAGGAATTTGACAGAATTCTGTGAACTTAGATAAGATCAACACTAACTATTGACAACATAACTGTGCCCAATTTCAACTGAAATCTAAAAACAAGCAGAGAATTAGTAGTAGACTGTGAATAAATAGAGCAGCCTAAACAATTGTCATATACAATCAAATTGATTGAAGTGTAGCTCATAGGAAATGAAGTGGAATGAGCTCGCGTGGACACTGCAGAATTGAATGCCCGGGGTAGGGAGAGTGAGATCATCCATTCATTTTCAAGTATAGAGAGACCAATATGCACTGAAGACAAGAAAGAGGGTGAGCACAATAAAATCGGACGAAAACTGCTAAGTTACTTCTCCAAATATATGTTACATGATATTGGTAATTGGTGATAAACAGATAAATATTCATGAGTCATCTCAGTTTCACAGTCACAAATACTGAGTGTTCGTTGATTCACTTGTCTGTATTTCGTCTTCTCCATTTGGATTGAGTGAACACTCACCTTTTACATCCATAATTTACTCAAGACAATAATGTGATTGACACTACAAAAGTGTGATTGCACTGATGCAGAATATATGATTGTCCATCAGCAACATATTATCCTCTATGGACAGTGCTTGTTTGACCGGAATTCAACATATGCCTCACTCATCCTCTTGAAACCGTTCACACTAAGGCCTGTAATCCGGCGATTCAATCGCGATTATGTGTTTGAATATTACACATAATCAGCACATCTATTTCAGTTTTTCTAATCTACTTTCCGTTTTTGCATAAAAAGTATTTTTCTGAATTTAGCACTAGTGAAATTACTAGTGTACATTATCTAAGTGTGTGGTATTCAGATGTCTGTCTGCTGACCTGATTTGCTGTTTTTAGAAATGTCAATAATCATAAATGTTGCTGTTCTTATCACCATATTATATATTATTAATCAGGTTATCTGATGTTTTCTATTTACTTTGAGTATAGTAAGGAATGTCGCTTTCTAATGATGCACTCATATGACTGACAAACACACAGTAGAAAAATGAATGAAATTGTCCATCATTTTAGAGTAGATTGGGCACCGGCTATGAATAAACTCTGTAAACGTTTACCATCTAATTTTAAATACGTTTAGTGCTCGTTATCTTACTGGGTTCTCTAGTTTTCACGTCCGTGGTTTGCGTGTCCGGGGAACTCCCATTAATAATCTATATACTTTTAGATTCGACTGGTTTATACTGCTCGTGTTTATTGGATGTGAGACTGCAAACACTTACCATCATCACGTTCTGAGTATCGTTTTATCTCAACTAATGTGACAGAGAAACTCGTAGTTACACAATAATTTGGATAGATACACTCGGCTGCTTATCAGTAGTATGTTTGCTTTAGATTCTGGGTTCGAACCATTCGAGTCGGGACCGTGGATGAGCACTGCTGGGCAGTCCTACAATACGACGAAACGACTAATCAGTGCCTTTAGGTTTTTCATGGTTGTCTAGCTCTAATCGATTGATGTTCATATTACTATAATATCCACAAAAATCTTTCTGATATGAATTGAAAGAATTTTCAAAATGAATTAGGCGCTGAAAAGCCATATTACCGATAAATGTTGACAGAAGCGTCTCTCGCATTCGCGGAAAATTTGTTTCTTTCAAGAATACTGATTATCAGGTCCGTTAACAGCTGCATATCACATCCGACATATCACTTATGAGCAGTACATTATGAATCCGATGAGACGTTGAACATTGCAGTTTAGATTTATATTGTGAAGTCACAGTGAACGAATTATGAGTAAAAGAGTAATATGTCTGACACGACGTTCGTTGCTCGACTTGTTGAGTCTTGACTTGATAAATAATCTGAAGTTAACAAAAAGTCCCACAAACTCTGCAACAACGTCAGTACACCGGAAGCGGAAGAGTAAAACTCAATTGACTCATTGTTAAAGCGACCAAAATAGTATTTGTCGAGGGACTTGGAGAATGCAGTAAATGTAAAGCCACTCTTGCCCTTTGATTAAAATAGAAGCTGATGTTTTGATCTAAATAAACTGTACAATATGCTTCTCTTACAATGGTTGATTAAAAGCTCAAACGACTTAAGGAATTTGGTGTTATTGGACGCGTAAACGTCGCCGAATAAGCTACATGGATAGCAATATTGAAGAAGACAAATCATGCATCTTTTTCTGTGTCGACTGATCAACTGAACTACTCGAAGTTCTAAAGAGAAATAATTTATAGGCAAATTCTGGGAATTATTTATGAGCTAACATCATATGTCTATTCACATTGTATAGCCATTCGGCAACTAGACTATGCATATTCAAACCCTCTCATTACAAGCCTTGTTTTGAAATACAGGCTATTCATATACCATTTCCTACTTTCATGTTATGCTCAGTCTCTTAATTTCAGCGTCTCACAATCACGGCCACTGTTTGTGGTGATCGTGTAAACTGTTATTTCCTGTTCAATGGTGTGGTGTGGACTGTTTGAATTGCATGTGAACCATGTGCTTTTTAAACAAAATATTCGCATAGTGGAGGTTCAAGTTTGTGTTCTGAACTTACCTAAGTCAACACCATAGATAAACACATTGACATTAAGCTGTTTGAACATGCACCAGTTTACTGATGCTCAAATGCAAATAGATTCCTTGTTTGTCTCATCCAATCAAATCACGCTATTCTATTCAAGAAGTTATTTCATACGGTATTTTAGATTGTTGGATATCAATCAATACTGAAGACTATATAAACATAGAAAAGACTGCTGTTCAGTGATAACTTAGCGTACTCACTTCATAAGTCCATGCATCAAGAATCTTACTGAACACGAATTGAAAAACATCTTTCTCAATGCTATAAAGTAACGGTAAACATCAGGTGGACTGAAATAAGTTACGTAATACAAAATATTGATCGACAGAACAAATGAAGTATTACACTGCAGCAATTAGTGATGAGAAATGATTGCCTAAGTGTGGGAAACAAAATATGACAAAATCTCAGTTGCATCTTGAACATGGTTCATTTGCTAGAACTTATAATCGTCGAAGTAACAATAAGGATCATGTACAAATAGTTCACGTACGTGAACATGAATTCATACATAGAGATCCTGCTCTCTGTCAATGGCAGTTTTTTCATTTAAAACCCATTCAAATGATCACATTGTAAGCTACTTTTATATTTGGAAGGATACTGGATTCAGTGGACTGTTTGTATTCAATTTTGTTGCATTATATTCACAGAAGTGACTTATGCTGATAAAGATTGTTGACAGACATAAGTAGTAGGCAACATTAGTCAGAGGTGGAATGTCAAGGAACAGAAGGTTGACGGGATGGAAATGAAGAGAGAAAAGCAGAAAACTGAAAGCAATCAAGATAACAACTAGAATGAAGGAACAATGAGGCATGTAAGAGACGATTCGAAGATGTTCAAATGGTATAATGGAATTATGATCTTTACATTTCATTAAACCATTGCGTGAGTTGGCATCAAACAATGAATTGGTCTTCCCAAAACGACTTCGTTGCTCGTCGCGATATAACTGATTAATAAGAAAAAGATTTTAATCACCCAGAAATTCCTAGTAGATAATAAATACTATCCTGTTTCCACAGTTATATTATCTTAATTATTCATCCAACTAGTGGTTAGATTCAATGCAGAATCCGTCGTTTCACACATCTTGCAACAATAACCACTGAATTGCAAGAAACATTTGGGGAAATTTGTTCACCATTCACCACTATTAATCAATCTGTACCTCATTTATGACATTTTTTACATACTGCCTGACTTCCGATTTGTGATAACATGACCGTCTTGCAATCTATCTAATCCATCTTCAGTTTGTGGAAGGTGCTCCATTTCGAATATTATTATTAAGAAACGATCAATCAGTGCCCTTATGTGTTTCATCGTGGTGTAGCTCTACTCGATTGATTTTCATATCCACAGAAGTTACTATATTATCCACAGAGAAACACATCCTTACTCGATTATTGGATAAATGCACTTAGCTATTTAATGTTTACGCTGTTCGCGTTCAATTTTATTGTAATATGGATGTCTTCGTTAGGCGGAGAAGATCGGATTTCGACAGTGAATGTCATATGTTTTGTACTAGCATCTGGTTTTACAATCTTGTTGTATTTGCCACAGAATTGATTCGAATTTCTCCTTGAGGGAGTATTCGATGCTAAATTCCTAAATAGTCAGTCAGCTACGTCGCTCTGAACAACTTCATATGAATGCTTTGAATTGATGTTCCTGAGGAGATATTTCGATTGTGTTTGATGATGTTCAGTGTTTAATGTCTGTCGGCAGAAATCCTGAAGTTTGCTTCCTTGATGGTTCGCACAGGCAAGTCAAGTCAACCGTCAAGAAAGGCATACGCATCGTGAGATCTAAACTTTCGTAGTGTAGTGCTTCAATATCAACCCTGCATAGCTTATTCAAGCTCGCGGACAAAATGTCATATTCACTATTCCTGTTTACGACATGACTTTTCACTTTAAACCCCTATGAATATGCTACGCACTTTGAAAATCGAAAACTGTGTCCAGCAAAATATTGTTCATTTTTTCACAACGGTTCACAGGGACTTCTGACCAGTTCAGTTTGTTTAATAGTAAGTTCACAGAAAACGGTTTAAAATTGATGAATTGAATAAGCGAACGATCATTCGCAGTGCGAAACACATATCAAAGTGTTCAAGCAAACATTACAAAAGTGGCTCTTGTCTTCACTGTTTACAGACTTAGTAATACACTTCAACTGATCCACCACAATTCATAGACTCATTAGCACACGCACTCACAAACAAAGCCGGTGATGACTCACCTAGAATGATTTTGATTCAAATGATATAAAACTGACCAGATCACACTTATTTTGGCTTGAACTGATTTGAATATTCTGTCTTGTTTTTAGATTTCATGGTGTCTTTTATTGGTCAATGAAGTGTACCCTCACTTCTAAAGAAATCAGTAATCTTAGTGTGATCCAAACTGATATCATCCAACTTTGCACAATGGGAACTAGCCACTTCGTTGCTGAAACCACAACTGAACAAATTGTAATTGCATTTTTATTTCTCTCACCCTATCTGATCCATATTCATTCCGATCATTGGTCTTAAATTCCACTTAAGGGATATGCAGATTCAAATTAACATTCTATATATGAGTCATATCAACATAAACAATTATCATGCACTTTGTTTGGCAATCCTAAACTCACATGCCTTAAACGGTGTACTTTGCTTTTAACCTGTCCATTTTTCGGAATAATAATTTGAATATTTGAAATGTAGAACGTGATGTGAGTTTATCGAAAAGGATATTCTTCGTTCAAATATTAGTCATTTAGTGAGATGGTAATCTTTAAACAACAGATTAATTGAAGTTCAATGAAACAGTCATCAATGCATGCCAAATCATCTGAACAATGGTTAGTGAGAAATTGTTTACATGTTATTTTGCTGGATGGAGTATGTTCATGTGCCTATTGATTATGTCAGGCCACATCAGTGTTGTTCTATTAGTTCTACCAAATGCTTTTTCGTAGTCAATGAAGTTCATGTAGAGTGATGTATTCCATTCAACTGATTGTTCCATATTGATCCATAGAGTTGTGATTTGGTCTGTACACGATCGATCCTTACGTAATCCTGCCTGTTGGTCTCGACGTTGGACGTCTATTCAGTCCTTCATTCTGTTTAACAATACGCTGTTAAAGACTTTTCCCGGTATTGAGAGATGAGTGATGTCCCTGTAGTAATCACAGTTGCTGAGATCGCCTTTCTTTAACATGTTGACGAGGAGTTCTTCTTTCCAGTCCTTTGGTACTTGTTCCTCATCCCAAAACTTTCTGAAGAGAATGCGGAGAATCCTTGCAGTTGCCGCTACGTCTGCTTTAAGTGTCTCAACTGGAGTGTTTTCTGGTCCTGCTGCCTTGCCACTCTTGACTTGTCTGATGGACAAGCTAACTTCCTCAATTGTTGGTGGGCTAACATTGATTGGGGGGTCCGTGGGTGCTGCTTCGATGTTGGCTGGGTTCAGTGAAGCTGATCGATTCAAAGTTATTTGAAGTGTTCTACCCATCTGCTTCATTGATCTTCAATGTTGGTGATTACTTTACCTTCCTTGCTTTTCACTGGTCGCTCAGTTTCACGGTGATTTCCAGAGAGTTTCTTTGTCGTGTCATACAGTTGTTTCATATTCCTTACTCTTGCAGCCTCTTCCGCCGTCGTTGCTAAATCTTCCACATATTTACGTTTGTCAGTTCTGATGCTCCTCTTCACTTGCTTGTTCATTTCTGTGTATTCGCTTGTGCCTTGGATTTTTCTGCGCTTGTTCGGTTGATATTGATTGCTGCCTTCTTGTTCCTCCTTTCTTGAATCCATATTTAGTATATCAACAGTGATCCTTCCTTTGTAATGTTGCTTCTTGTAGTCGAGAACCTCATGACATGTTGAAGTGATTGTTTCTTCGATTCCCTTCCAGTTGCTCTCCATAGTAGTTCCTTCTCCATTGAGTAGGTCATGAAAAGCTTGAGACTTATTGCTGAAAGTTATCTTGAATTTGTTGAGTTTGTCAGTATCCAGAAGTAAGGCCGTGTTGAACGTTTGTGACATTGTCCGCCCCGTTCTCCAGTACTTCCTGAGTTTCAATTTCATCTTGGCGACCAGCAAGTAATGACCTGATGCTATATCAGCATCCTTCTTGGTTCTCACGTCTTCCATCGTCCTCCTGAACTTCATGTTGATGCAAATATGGTCGATTTGGTTTTGTGTAGTGTGATCCGGTGAAGTCCATGTGCTTTTGTGAATGCGCTTATGTGGGAATATGGTGCCGCCTATGACCAGCTTAGTGAAGGCACATAGGTTTGCGAATTTCTCACAATTTTCGTTCTTTTCTCCTACTTCATGTCGTCCCATGATGTCCTCATATCCAGTGTTGTCCATCCCAACCTTGGCACTTAAACCTCCCATCAGAATGGTCAAGTTTTTTGTTGGACACTTCTCGACGATTGACTTCAGCCTAATGTAGAATTGATCTTTAGCGTCCTCATTGGTAGGCGCATAGCATTGACGGTGTTCATTGAAATGCCTTCTTTCTTTGTTTTGAAGGAGGCTTTGATGATCCTTGGTCCATGAGATTTCCATTTTGCGCTTGTTTGGACAGCAACTCCTTGTGCATGTGGGGCATTTTCTTCTTCATTGCCGGAGTATAACAGATGTTCTCACGAAGTTATTCGTTGTTGTCCAACTTTCGTCCAATGTGTTTCACTGATCTCAAGCACCTCCAGATTGTATCTCCCCATTTCTGCAGCAATTTGGAAGGCTCTCCCAGTGTCTCACATTGTATGAATATTTCATGTACCTAAATAAATGGTTGCTCTGGTTGTCAGAAGGGGCATCAGCCTCAAAACTTCAGAAGGAATTCAGGTTTCATCATGAGGCGTCATAATTCTTCCAAATGAAGACCTTGTGACTCCCAGGCCAGAGTTTAAAAGGTTTGGATAAGTTTTTCTGGTTAGCGTTTTTTAGCGAGTAAGTTTTCTACGGGATAGGTTCGTTAACACCATGCCCAACCCCTCCCTTATCCGGGCTTGAGAGTGGCAGTAGCCCCCAGAAGGACTCTAGTTTGAGTTTTCTTGTACTATGAATGGAGTCTTGTTTGACATGCCATGTGTGAAAGACCATTCCATCTTGAAATACACCGATAAATTAACTGTATTAAGTCGTTGATCTTCTCTTACTGACAGATAAGTCTCATGTTTTCTGTTTTATAGTAAACATTCTAGTTTAGATTATTGAGATATTAGGCACATATCTGTACCAACAACAGAAATGACTGCTAGTTCCAGGGATTCATATTCTTCTGAACGTCGGAAATATCGGGAATCATTTAAATGATGATCAATCAGTTAACATTCTGAGGTGTATGTTGTATAACCGCGATAAAATGTCTGAAAAACAGATAGAATTGCTGCGGTTAAAGTAAGAAGAGATTACTTAGTGGGAGGAGAAAAGAAAAGTAAAATTGCAAGTACAGAATAAAAACAACCAACAACCATTTTATTGCCATAACCAGTATTATTGAGTCAATTGATGGTTTCAAGTGGAAATTTCGTTGTCGACTTTAGAACAGTGCACCATTTTCTGTTTTACATGATGCCATATTATTCAGCTATTCAGGAGAACTGTTATCATTTTCTTTCAGATCATATTCACTTGTGTCTATAGTTGATTTATTCACTGAATTATACCACGAAGCTCGAGCAATTTGTTCTTCAGTATCACCATGTCATAATGAGTCTCTTAACATGATATACATAAAACAAATTCAGTATCAGTTCACTTGCAAGCACAGCTCAGAAATGTAGCAAAACAAATAACTTAATCAGCTAAACCATCTAACAATCAACACAAAATTTTACAGCTCCCAGTTTCATCATATATTTGTCAACCGGAAGTCCTCAACAACTCAGACACCTATTTGTCGTTGAAAATACTTTAATTGGTCAACATTCCATAAAAACATTTCTCTCAAAAACCATAGGCTTTGTTTCATTCAAACATAAATCTAAAAACATTATTGTTTGCTATGCTTAAACTCATCTTAGTACTTCAGGTTTTCATCTTTTGAAATGGTTTAAGTAAGAGAAGTTGTGGAAAAATTAATAAAAGTACAAGTGCCAGATAAACATCTATCTAAGGTGGATGGGATGAGTATGATCATTTCGTGTCGAAAATAGTTACGTGCGGAAAAGTAAGTAAAAACTGGGTCCATAAATGGATATTAAACAATCAATGCACTGCAATCTAAGATAACAAATAATGTATTTGTCGATCAGGATGAGGAGTTTGATAGTGTTGCACGTGCCGAACAGGTTACTTTAGTCTAGAAGCCTTTACTATCTTTCCAAACAATAGCATAAGCATACACGACCATAAAATCTGTTCATCGAGACGATTAGCAAATTGCTTATATTGGGTAAGTTAAATTCGACATATTGATTTTGTCTTCGCAAGAACAACAAACAAAAAATACTCAAAATAAAATATTGAAACAATGTCAATCACCCATATGTGAAGTTATCAGTTTTAGAACAATGAACCACACTTCTCACCTCTAATTCTATAATAAACACTCGGTCTCAATCAATAACGTACGTGAATAAGTAGTCTCTCCATTATTCTTATCAATATTTATACTAATGTTGTCAGCATTGGTACTATTTTTGTTATTCGCACCAATTATTATTTTGTATTCATATTCTGCACGATCATGTTGATGTTGTCGATATTGATGTTATTACAGTGAATCACTTCATGTGCCCTCAATAAATAATCATTTCAATGAAATGTGCTTCTTTCTGAGTTAATTTTGTCATTAAATGTGTGCATAATATTCTAGTGCCAGGCGAATTTGACGTTGTTATATCAGCATGAATATGATAAGAATTTGTGAATGATTTTTGTTAATTATGTGTACAAGAAGTATCATTATCATTGAGAGTGAATGAATTATAATCACCATCATCGGTATTCAACTTATTTTATTATGTTAAAGACATACTGAAATGGCAAACATGATTGTCATCAACAAAAGCATTTTCATTGTCTGATATGCTAGCAATATAATTATTATTAGTAATATTATTCGTAGTATCATCCGGTGAAAAAGTGTGTGTCATAAGATCAAAACAATAAAATCAATGTCAACACTTTCTATTCTATGCTATACTGTAACAAGTTGAGTTATGCAGTAATCACAAATTATTCAAAGTTAGATACATATGAGTGATTTAAAAACAAATGATTGATACAACTGTTGAGCTTTTGATACAAGACATGATCGCTTGGATTAGATGGCTATTATGTTCATAGATGATTACTGCGAAGAGGTAAAGTATTGTGATTTGTCGGAACGGCACCCACTGAAATCAGTGAAACTAAAAGAAACTCAAAAAGAGCTAAGGACATTCCATCCAATCACCTTTTGAAAGAACGTTCCAAAATCCTGACGAGCAGCTCCCCGATCAAACAAGTGCTGTAAATCACTGAGCACCGATCGGATGACTGTAATAATGCTTTTGTTCTTGCCATAAACTATAAATACCTGAGGTTCGTTAACAAACGTGATTTTTTTTGAAATATCATCCCTTCCCACTTAGTCTTCTGTCTTCATACGTGTGACTTTCTGGTTTCTCTAGATCGAAAGCTCTAGTTAAACGCAATAAACCAAGACAAAAAGCATTCTAGATATAACTGGATAAAACTGCTGTGCAGTGCTTAACGGTTGTCTGATTTAGATCGGCTAGTGATTTCAATAATTAGAAACTACAGAATACCTCACAATCACGCAAATAATTATGTTTTTCAGTCTCAAGAAAAGGATCATCCTTACAAAATAATCATGTTTACTAAACAATTTATCGAAATCTAACGCATTATGATAAAATTGATTGAAACACACTGTCCAAATTTGAGCCACTTGTGGGTCGGTTCATCCACATGACTACTCATGAATAGTTATGATATATATATATATATATATATATATATTCTTATTGTATAAGTGATAAGTAACTAACTTAAATAAATTTATATTCTTTTCATGCTAGACTTTTATTCGACCACTTGTCTGTCATCATACGATTTACTATTTTCAAATGGTTGTTGTAGTCTCTCACGATTGCAGTCACTTTTGGCCTAATCTTGTATGAATGCCGCTTTTTTATTTCTTGGTGTGATGTGGTCTGGTTTGCGTGTATTTTAACCAACTTCGTCTGAAATATGTGTGGTTCATATAGTGGGATATGACATTGTTGTTATATGTATGTCTCCTTGAGTCTGTGATAATGGTTTCCAGTTGACATGTCATATTTGTTTAACTATTATAAAACCTGAGTGAAGAAAACAGCGAACGAGCATGCTGAAATACTCTTTGAGCAACCAAACCGAAGCACATAGTTAATTCTAGAGGTCTGAATCAAAAAGCAGTTAAGCAGCGTTATTAGATTCAGTCCCTTGACGGCCGACGACAAACAATAGGTTCATAGGTCACTTGTCCGCTCAAGATCCTGGAGGACATGAAAACTTTTGGTTTCTAACAACGGTTATTCAACTCATCTAAGTGGATCTTTCGTATCTTTTATTCTGAATAAAGCACCAGACATTCGCTTTCTGTCTCCTCCATTTCGTAAACAACAACTTCATTGCGAGAAGTCAGTGGGCCGGACATAATTGAAAATGACAGTATACATGCGGTTTAGGACGGTTATGTTTGCAGAAGATTCACTGAAGAACGACCGAGAAATAGAAATGAACGCGTGCCGAAGTATCAACATGTTTGTTATGTAAGACTGAATATAATTCCAATAAAAATATAAACATAACGAGTGAAATAAATGGTTGAGACGTAATCATATACATCACTTACATGATTGTGTTGGCAACATATAAGATGATATGAAACTGAGAACAATGTACAACAATCTAAAACTCTTCAACTGTCACTAAGTTACGCGTAGAAATGTCACAGAAGCTGAAAATAATTAGAATGATTTATTGTGTAGGAAATTATAATGGATATATAACTCATTATGTACTCAAATTACAACTACATATTAGGGACAAGTATAATTTATTTACTGCTCAAATTGAAGTCAATGAAATATGGTTTGAAAACGAACCATCTTTAGAAACAGTGTGATTTATGTAATATCAATATCAAACGCATGTTTCTTTAAACCATAACAACGGCTTTACGATGTTTGCACGAAAATAAATTGCAAAGAGTCAAATAAATCATAGCAATATGCAGTTACTAAAACCCCATTAAATGAACAAATATGGCAGGATTACACAGCAAGCCATTGTGAAATGAAATTTCAGAGCTTGAAAACAAACATGTAAATTTCTTATACACGAGTAACAAAGAGAATGTAGTGACCAACCTTATCAGTATGCATGTGCATATCTAAACCGCTTATCGAATAATTAGCATGTATGATTCGGCATGAAAAAGGTGCATTTATTGTATATTGAAACGGTTTATCCAATGTGATTTAACTATTTTCTTATTCAGAAGTGTTCTGTAACTGAAAAAAAACGTTTTTGTCCTGTAGAACAGCTGTTCAACGTCATCAGTGTGGTTTTCCCAAATCTATCAGAACTTCCTCGCTTCTGTTGTTTCTGGTAAACATTCTATTCGATGATTTAAATACGCTCTCCACTGCTTTGAATTAATTTCAGAATATAATTCAAATTCTAAACGTTTTCATTGATAATGAGCATTTTGTAATGCATACATACATGTATAGATCGAAGAAGTATTGTCACAGGGAAAATAAATTAGACTCACAACACTGAAAGATGCCAAGTCAAATGCTCATTTTTAGCCAAGAAAAAAACCACTTCGTCTTTATCAAGCATCATCCCTTAGAGATGGTAATAATTGAACACAAAAAGACTTCATTTTCCAATGATCGTTATGAATGCAAACATTTTCATGAGTCCGAAAATGTATATTAGAATATCAATAAACGGTGTTAAATGCTTTTTCCAACGAGTGTGTAATAGAAGGTTATCGGGAGTATCTAGAGAAATGAAGCATCACGTGTCACGTTTTCTGTCGGACAGACAACTATACCGTTTATATATTTGTAGTAGCACTAAGCCATAACCACAGAGTCCTTAAAGGTGATCACGAGACGTCTGGGAAAATGATATTCAACATATAACACTAAGAAAAACCGAACGATGAAGAACACGGGAAGAAATAGTTCAAATAATTCGAACTGATTAGATGGTGTGGCTTGGTCTCGCGGACGTGTTCTTATGTAACATTATTCTTATACATATTAAATATACTGTTCTATCTCTAATCTAAGTGTATTATTCACCATAGATTGTTGATTGTTACAACGCAGTGAATAAGGGTAAACAATGATGTGACTTCCACGTAACATCTTATAGATTAGGCAGTTACATCAAAACAAATATAAAATTTTAGAATTAGGTCTATTACTGGAGCAGTACTAATATCGAAATAGATCATAATTCTACATTATTGAACTCAGTTGAATAAACGCAACCTATTGCCTTCAATCCTTATTTTTGTTTTAATATTCTTGATCGATTTTTTATTTGTATTAACCCTGTATTCGATTTGTCCTCCGATTATAGCTAATATGTATTATCGTAATTTTATTTTGATTTGTATCGAAAAAGTACTAACTCAATCGATACTAACAGCTGGTCATTAATCTTAATTAGTTTTGATGGTTCATTAACAAGCTTTAATAGCATTTACATGCTTCTGGGGAACAAACTGGCCTAAACATCAAGCTCTAGCAAATATGATCTGTAAATAACCTAAATATACATTTATTAACAACGTGAGCAAGGAATAAACAGTTATCTGGATTTAATTCTTAATAATGTTTCTTCACATAACGCTTCATTGTGTCTTAAACAATGCACTATCCTGTCACATCTTTCTTGCCGAACATTGCCTGCCTAACTTCCAATTTTCGAGTTCCATTGCCAAACAAAGAACACCTTATTACGAAAACTTCCGTAAATTCATTCTATATATTTTCTGCGTTCACAAGTTCATTTCAGATGGTTTGTACGATAATAGCCACTGAATTATTTGAAATCATCCATTTGTTCTGACTTGAGCGAGTGACAAAATGGTCAACTGCATTAAGTACTCGGGAATTAGTCGCCATACTGCGTGCCTTATTCTGGATCATTGCTAATGGTCACGAATGGCCTTATATACGTCGTCTACTGAATAATCCAGTTTTCAAAGATCATCCAGACGAGTTTAACCATTTTACTGGATGACTATTTGTACTTAACATGTATATATTTTCCAGTTGCTTTTGATACCTATTTGTAACTTTTACAGCGCTTAATGCAGAAACTGCTTATGGAAAGTATAATAATAATAATAACGATGCGTCATATTCCTGCCTGAAGTTTCATCAGTAGTTTTGACATAAGAATTATTTTTCTTGCCACGTTCATTATTTTTATATTGTTTTATACCCCAATAAGCTTCATGTTAACCTGGCCCATACATGCGTCGCATAATCATTTGAATCGCCTTCAACGTGTCGAAATAAACCCATCAAAGTCGTGAACGCTATACTTATTGATGGATTGATCGACCATATTAACATATAAAGACACTGGATTTATGTTTACCGTACTACATTACTTTGATGACTAAACTCTCTTGTAAATGTTGGCTAAACAAACATTTAAAATCGAAACCTACTACTAAAATTACCGCCATGTGGGCGAATATTTTTTAAACTGCAATAAGTAACGTAAACAAGCAGCACGGATTCTTCAACGCTACAAACTTCTAATACTCCAGAAGCACATAAAGCAACAATACCTATTTTCAATTGGTTAATCCTCAATCAATACCACAGAAAATGAAATATAATGGTTGCTGGATATCATCATTAAGCATTGTCATGACTTAACAACCACGTAATATGACTGGTAAAATTGATGAAACTGTTAACGAAATCGGTCAACAAACTGACTTATAATTATCAACAAATAGTGTTGTTTTCTCGGTATCTTCATCGATTGCCGATGATTACAGTATGTTTCTCTATCAGTTGCTCATTCGGTAAATATCTCAAATCCTTGTCAGTCTAATATGAGGTTTGGCGACACAATCATGCATGCGAATAGTCAATATCAGTAGTTGAGCAAATCTCCTGCAAACATTAAACATCAATGTTGAATTTAACCCAACACTGACCAAGGTTCAAGCCATTATCATAGACGTGAATTAGGACTTTACTTCCGTTGGTGACAACTTATGTTCTATCTGATAATCTCATGAGCACGACTCACTGTTATTTATCTCGTAAAAACTTATTTAGACGAATACATCTTGCAGCACCAAATCACCTAGTAATGTGGCACATAGGCTTAGTTGATTTCAATAACTTGTAATCATTATATTTCAATGAAATTGTATTCCGTCTTATAATAAACTGCATAATTGCAACTAACCTGAATGCTCCGTCAGTTGATAGGCATAACTATAAATAAATAGTCTATGGCGAATCAGACCATTGAGTCCAGGGCACGTCTCGTACGGATACACTTATGTTAAACGAATTGTTGTTAGCTGTTTGTCCAAAATTCACATACCTATCACTTTTCACGTATTTAAAAATCTTTTGATGACCCTTCATATGTATTAGTAGTATTACTAAATTTTATCACGGTCAAGTATAAATGTGATCAAGAAAATCTATTAGTTACTAAGTAAACCGTATCAAACTTACTGGAACACTAGTTGGAATTCTTCTCCACACTAATACATTGGTTCTTTCAGTTAGCCTACTAATGCGAATGCAATGAGAAATCAGCTCATATGGACAGCTTACTGCTACATACGTTAGTTGAGTAAATATTTTAAACCAAATATAATGCCAATTTCAACATCTCTACAATATTGACTGCTCTTATTATTTCCAAATACGAAATGCTAATAACCAACGGCTATCCTTGACGATTTGTGGAAATATCTATACACGACATCATCCTTAATTACTATATAGTCTCAATTTGTTCAACTCAAAAACAATTTTCACATAGGCTTCAATTTCTTTTGGTGTGTTAAGAATAAAACCAAACATTTTAAAATTACTTATATGGTCTACAACTTGATCCATTAACCAAATGTTATTATTGTGCAATTTAATGTGACTTGCTAATATATCCCTATACTAAATCATTCTTCAGGGTAATCATCCCGCCATACTCGACTTATAAATATTGTTCATGTGGGTTATGGTTTTATGCAGGCTAAGCACTGAAACATATATTTAAAATTTATTCTATGGATTTTACTCCGCCCGGAGTCCTCTCGGGGGCTACTGTCAGTCTCAAGCCCGGAAAAGGGAGGAGAGTTGAGCATGGAGTTAACGAACCTATCCCGTAGAAAACTTACTCCCTAAAATACGCTGACCGGGAAAACTATTCAGATCTTTTAAAATCTGCCTTGGGAGTCATAAAGTCTTTATTTAGAAGACCTATGACGTCTCAAGATGAATGCCGAGTTCCTTCGAAAGTTACGAGGCTGATGTCTCTTCTGACAACCAGAGCAAACATTTATTTAGGTACATAGAATACTCGTACAATGTGGGAGAGCGGGAGAGTCTTCCAAATTGATTCAGAAATGCGGAGATACAACCTAGAGGTGCTCAGGATCAGCGAAACACATTGGACGAAAATTGGACAAAACGATTAGCTTCAGTAACGGGGGAGCTGATATAGCATCAGGTCATTACTTGCTGGTCGCCAAGATGAAATTGAAACTCAGGAAGTACTGGAGAACGGGGCGGACAATGTCACAAACGTTCAACACGGCCTTACTTCTGGATACTGACAAACTCAACAAATTCAAGATAACTTTCAGCAATAAGTCTCAAGCTTTTCATGACCTACTCAATGGAGAAGGAACTACTATGGAGAGCAACTGGAAGGGAATCGAAGAAACAATCACTTCAACATGTCATGAGGTTCTCGACTACAAGAAGCAACATTACAAAGGAAGGATCACTGTTGATATACTAAATATGGATTCAAGAAAGGAGGAACAAGAAGGCAGCAATCAATATCAACCGAACAAGCGCAGAAAAATCCAAGGCACAAGCGAATACACAGAAATGAACAAGCAAGTGAAGAGGAGCATCAGAACTGACAAACGTAAATATGTGGAAGATTTAGCAAGAGAAGGAAACATGAGACAATTGTTTGACATATTAATGAAACTCTCTGTAAATTACCGTAAACCGGAGCGAACAGTGAAAAGGAAGGAATGAAATGTAATCAGCAACTTCGAAGAACAGCGAAACAGGTAGGTAGAACACTTTAAGGAACAAACAACTGTAGCAAAGAACAAGCTAGATGCCATCGGAGGACGAAATTAGGAAGAAGCACTGGAAGTGTATAGAACACTCATTGAGGAAAGCACCCAACTGCGTCACAAGGTAAGCCATCACAGGCCTTTCACGATCTACTCAATGGAGAAGGAACTACTATATATATATATATATATATATATATATATATATATATATGTACGTTTAATCTATTCAATGAAATAATGATCATCATAATAATGAAATGATCATTTTAAACATAGATTAGTAGATTAGTTAAATTTAAACATTACCATCGTTAGATGTCGAATAGCTCAGTGGTCTTTAAGTAAAAAGTATTCTACTGCGAGACCGACATCACTGTATTGACTACTTCTGTGAATTCGTTATTCATCTTGATATACTAATGATGTATGGCAACTTGAAGCGGCGCACATATATATACGTGGTCTTCCGTTGTATCTGACTGACTGACTGAACTGATCAATTCATCACCATAAATGATATTTCCTACTACGTTACCACTGCCTAGTAATTGGTGTATTTTAGTTTTTGAGGCCTTTCGTTGAAAATATGTTTGTCTGTTTGAAACTTCTATATACCAAACTAATACTGTGTTGAATCAACAAGTTCTGAATAAAATGATACATTTGGTAAACATTATGGAAGTTTATTATGATACAGGGATAAGACTATGATTTATGGACGAATCAATCACGTATAAGATTACAGGTCTTGGATTTTGGCAAGAAATTCATTCATCCATTTGACTAAATAGCATTCTACCATTATAGCTTATGTTAGTTCGAAATTATCCCCCGCCACTTGAATCTAATTCTTAACATTTAACCATTAACTGTGAATCAAAATCTTTGTTTCTTCACACAGCTTTATAACTCTCAATTAGCTTTACGAATTAGGTGGACATTCTGAAAATTCATTTCGGGGTCACTCGACGATTGTCCATAAATTATAGTCTCATCAACAGTAAAATATTGCCTACTGTAATGGTGATTATGAATCGGCTGATGATGATGATGACGGTTTGAAACTGTCACTCTGCTTCCATACCCTTTTAATCTACATATGAAATCTGTTGTTCTAATCGAATGTCTTGCGACTTTTATTCCAATGATTCCAGGTTTTCGCCAATTGTTTAGCTTCAATGAACTAATGATCTCAACTATAAAAAAATGAAGATAATATAAAAAAACACCCCGCCTTCTGATAAGAAACCTAAATATTTTACTAATTGTATCGGTTTCGTCTCTTTTTTTTACTAACTCTCTCCTCCTCTATCTCCTCTCTATCTTTCTTCCTAATGGAATTCTAATGTATTTGGTTTACCAGATTTACATCATTAGTGAAATGAATGGAAATACTTTTATTTTGTCTAATTGATTTATTGATCAGACTATATTATATGGATGACCTATAAGTGGCATTAAAGATGTTTTGAGGATGTTCAACAACACCTAATGGTGTTAAATGAAGGTCATGATCCTGTGTGAATAATGAGGGCTATGATTTACAGTAAAATGCCGGTACACACACACGGGAAATATGTAATGTTGAAATTAGAATTAAGCGTCTAAAGAGGTACTTAGCAATCATCATTTAGCATTGATGTCAGATGCCGGCTCAGTGATCTAGTGGTTAAGCGCTAAGACGCAAGACTTATAAGCCGTGGGTTGGAATCTCGCGAGGTGTCATCGTGGAAACGTACTGTTGAGGAGTCTCACAATAAGGCCATACGGCCATCCAATGCTTCGAGGTTTTCATTGTGGTCTAGCTTCAATCGACTCATGATCTCAACTATTGATATTACCATATTATGTACAAAAACCCTTCTGATACATTTAATAGATCATCTATAGTTTGATAAATGGATTGTTATGAATACAGTTTAGTAGGTTTCTGTTGACTCTACATCTGACTCCAGTTTCCTCCGTTCTGATGGCTATTTATATATATTTTTGTCACTAATCCTCGTATACAATCATCTACTTAAACCATGTTGGTGAATTAATGCGTTAAATTAGTCAAATACGAGAAAGGATTTCGAATACGTATATATTGTACATTCACTGATCTGGATAGAACGGCAGTGGAGCGAAGCAAAACAATGTGTAAAGGAATATGGTGTGTGTACGAAAACCATTTAATCAAAGATCAATGCATATTTGTAGTACATTCAACAATAAGGTACAGAAATGTGATGAATTGAGATAAGAAAATGCGAACACACACGCCCACATGAAAGCGATAAAGGTTGATAAACGAATGATGAACAGGGTCAAAACGTGACTCGATGAGAATGAATAAATTGCCTTGCATGGAACCTATAATAAACTATGTGGTTTAACTCAGCAACCAACACTATACTTTCGATTCGTTGTTGTTTATGACTAGATTACTTATTTGAACTCGTTCGTTTATTCTTCAACCTTCCAAAAGAATGTTTCAAAAAAAATAAAACTCAGTAACGTCAAATGGTAGGTGGTTACCATAATTTACCTTTCCATCACCTCACGGGATCAATCAAATTCTACTTTGATTATGACTAACAAATATCAGTATGGTATAAAACTAAACACAATAGTTGACATCGGATTTTAAACTCGGTTTATTCGTGTCACACTGCTACTATTCTGACATTTTGACTGATCTCAAAGTGATGAGAGAATAGGTCCTGGATTTTAGCGCGAAATTCATTCATCCATTTGGCTACATAAAGTTTTTGGCTTTGTTGCTCATATCGGTTCGTGATGAGAACCACCTTAATCTAGTTCCAACCCTAATTATCAACTGTTGATCATAATCTTTGTTCTTCACACTGGTTTATTACCCTCATTTAGTCCTAATTATTAGGTGAACACACTGAAGGTGACTTAAACGTCACTCAAAAGACATCTAGAAATTATAGTCTCATCATGTCGTATTCACTATCAGTAGTCATTCTTTCAATCATGTTACATACTAAAGTATAGTTCTCATTGTACATTTGATTGAAAGCTCTAGTTATTACTGAATGTATGTTTCTTATTCCGCTGATTGGCAGTATGCCCTAAGGAACACAGTTATGCCTAAAGAGAAATCTGCAATGAAAATCACGTTCATTTAAGTAGTATTGACATATAAATGAACAAGAAATTTGATTATTTATACTGAATACCACTACAACCTTTACAGAACCCTCCTTCTGATTATATTAGCCGATTAAACTAGAGCCCGGACAAGTATATTGAAGATTCTTTGTGACATATAATTATCCTGTATTAGGTCATGAATACTCACTGCTTACAAGTCTCATACTAAGACAACACCGTGGTCTAATGATTTCTGACTTCTAATGAGCAACTATTTAAAATGAGTCCAGGATGTCAACTGTAATTATTATTAAAGAAGAAGGATGTATTTTTAAAATCCCAATAACTCAGCATTGCGTCATCATGAACTCGCACGCGGGATTCGAACCCACGAACTCTGTCTCGTTCGCGAGCGTATAACTTGTAACCGACTATCCGATCAACACACAGTGGTTCAACTTCAAGCAATCCACGAAATTACTCCACCGTCCAATGGTTCCAGGTTTTCCATGATGGACTAGCTTTAACTAGCTCATGATACTATTAAAGACCAGGAAGCGCCTGATTAACATAGTAATATAATATAGGCTTTTTTAAGAATAGGTGATTATTACCCTCGTAGGGATCTGTGATTAACACAATCGACAAGATACCATCATATCCTATTTATTTATTGGATTAAAATTTATCAATACAGGGCTGTGAATATTCTTAAGTTTTTCATCGAGGTTATGAATCTCTTGATGTTGAACCACCAGTGTTAGCATG
Organism: Schistosoma curassoni; assembly: GCA_944474815.3. Taxonomy (NCBI): domain Eukaryota; kingdom Metazoa; phylum Platyhelminthes; class Trematoda; order Strigeidida; family Schistosomatidae; genus Schistosoma; species Schistosoma curassoni. The sequence continues at coordinate 124,212 of CALYDH030000201.1, forward strand.
GAAGCACTAGACGACTGTTTCGTCATATTGCGTAACTCCTCAATGGTGCACATCCATGATCTCACTCACAGGGTTTAAATCCAGGTGCTACGGTATCGCGCACCAACACGTATCCTTCCGTTGTACTAAATTGGACACCTATTTCTACCTGACACGGATCAGCGACACTGATCATAGCTTCTCATTAGAGCTCCGATATTCTTCTCATGGAGCTATTCGCCAGTGAGCACACGGCAATTATCAGTATGGAGTAGTGGAGATTGTTGAGTTTCTGATAGAGATCATGAACAGACCAATGTTAGACCATCATTGAGAACCTGGAAGCAACGGACGGCTGTTACGTACTCAGCAGTTTGTATCCACAATCCTTCTCAAGGTATTGGAATACAGCATCCCTCGGTCTCGCGTGCGAACACTTAACCTCTAAGCCACTGAGCGAACATCCAACCAATCCAGTGCTGAAAAGATTCGTACTAAAACGAAATGACGGTCCAGTGCTTCAAGGTTTCCAATAGTGATTTAACATCAATCAATTAATCTCAATCAGAAATAACAATTCAAGCACTATTCTAAACCCTGATCTGAACATCATTGTTCCTAATTAACTTAATAAGCCTTGCACTCCAGTTATACATATAAAGGCAAAAAGGAATTTATATGTCACACACATTCATTTACATATATCCAACTTATAAGTATCATATATGTATGTATATCAATATGACAGATATAATGATTATGTGATATAATTTCAACAACAACAAAAAAAGAAAGAAAAGAAGCGAGAGAAAAAGAGAAAAGACAACATCATTTTGGCTTCAACCACACGGTGAATAATTTCATCTAATCTTTCGAATTTATCATTCCTATTAATTCTATTAGTTTATTCTCTATATTTCTTGTTGCCATAACAACCACATTGACAACATAAAACAGGAAATTCTTTTTTATTCTTGCAATAATTTCTAATTAAAATCAATTCATTATTCTCTCTCTAAAATTTAGTTTACATGCTAGTAATATTGATTCTATTCCCATCCTCACCCTCTTCTTTCTTTTTTATTTAATACCATATTTATCTATACCTGTATGGTAACATTGTTGCTAAGTGATTGAATAAAGTTAAGATATAAAAATGTTCAAGTATTGACATTTTGACAACTTCTCAATCTTTACAAATCAGGTTCTCTTGAACTTTAAACTGAAAATCAACAAGTGAGTAGTATGGAAGTAGCTTATCATGGAAGATAAATTCATATATATATATATATATATATATATATATATATATATATAGAAACAATAGGATTATAGGTGATCATTAAGTCTAAACCGATCTACAGAATGTCTGAGAAGCATTCAGTGACTGCTTCATTTACCAACGATCCATCAATCCTCTCAGATTTTATTGTTCATTTGTTTCCAAAGCTATCATTCTCAGCTCTCAATCTATTCTCTTTGATCTGCAAAACCTTGTGCCACCACGCATTTTAATTTCTGTGAATGATACATACTACTTATATCTGTCAACATTAGTAGTACACACTATCAAAAAGCAATTATCAATATGAATAATACGAAAATATATGAGGGAATAGCAATTGTAGACAATGTAAGCCATAGAGTTGTTCAATATGTATGTACAATCAAGAAGTCAAATTGATTAAAAAAAATAAGAAATCCGTTACTTATCCAAAATGAAATGAGTTCTGTTAAACAACTGATGTAATTCAATCGACTGACAATGAAACAATTCAATCAATCATGCACGATTAGACAATTATTTGTACGGTTGTGTGCAACAAAGCTGAAAAGTATCAAGTCATTTCATCGTCAAGAAATACGAGCTAATTTACTTATAGAAAAGAAAGTACATTATTCTTCTTCCAAGGAAGTGATATCCTAATACACTTTCTCAATAGATCTAAGCAATCGACTTCGAAGAGATCAATCCTAGATACAGAACCATACAGTGATCCTTGATATTCTATAAGCTTCTAAAAAACATGTTAACAATGGCACCAAGATTGATGGTGATTGAATTAAGATAACAGAGAAATAATCAATCACTTTATTTTTCTGGAGAACGTCAGATGAGTTAACTATCTTTGATAATATTTTGGGTTTTGAAGAATTTTCAATGAATTATTTAGGTATCCTTATGGGAAGCGATTGGTGAAAGGTCCTGAATGATTAGGATAATGATCTCCACAACTTCATGTTCTGTACTTGATAAGAGATTACATTGTCTGTTTATCCTAATACTTCATGATCCATTCGTTGATTACACAGATTGTCTGATTGAAGGAACATGTTCCATAGTGCAAAACTCCTGCAAATATGGAATGCGCATAACAATGTTTGGGTACACAAGTAAAGGTATTTTTAACAGTTTCCATTAGAAATTACATTGATGTTTTGAAAAATAAAACTACAACAGGATCTTTTAACTACTTATAATATTGTAATAAGTAGTCTAAATACATCTATATAGAGTTGTAAGCTATTTCGTAAAGAAAAGAAAAACAAATAAAATCCATCAATGAAATGACTTCAGAAAGGCAGTAGAGAATCGAAACAGGTCATTGTTTTCATATTAACGGTTTAAGTGAAAATTTACGAACGGTATTTTCTTTTTGCTTCCAAATTCCCTGGTACGGTCGAGAGTGGGAAAAGCACGCTCCCCACTCGAAGAACTCTCACATGACCACGTGCATACAACCATTGACACTGAAGTCTTACTCGTCACCTTCTCGCAGCATTACTGTTGTTTACGAAATTGAGGAGGGGAAAAGAGAACTCGAGGATGGAAAACGTTAGCTCTCCTTCTACAAATGCTCTCAAATGGCCATGCGTATACAGCCACTGCCAAAGAAATCTGATATGTCTTGCGCATTGAACGCTAAGCTATTCTGTAACCCCTAAGCTAGAACTATTCAGCGACCTGAACACGTGAGACAATACGCAAAGTATGCAAGAATTAGTTTATTCCAAGTTTCATTTTATCATAGAAAATACAGGGTTTTTATGATATTTTAAATGTCCTTGATTTGCTGGAAGATTCTGGAATACTACTAAACATAGTAGCAGTGTAGCAATCAGCCAATCAGAACCTCTGCATGTGACGTTTCACTTCCTTGATATTTTTGGCTAAAACTTCAAGTGAACACTGATTAAATGAAACGCTTCTTAGTGTTACCTGATGCTTGCTTGTCTTTTGCAAGCAATTTTCTGGACCACTCCAACAAAATCCTACTAACTGTTTTCCCGTAGCATTACTGTTGGTTACAAAATTAAGAAGGTGAAAAGTAAATATCCGGGGAGTTGAAAAACCCTGAATCTAAACTAAGGATGTATATGGGCTTCAGGACACTGATGGAACAATGAACGCATAAATAGAATCTTGATCAACGTCTACCATGGAACTGCACCTCGTAAACTTACTCTACTGCCTAATGGATTAGTCTTTTAGGTCAAAGGCTCTTGGATTTAATCCACTAAGAAAACTATCTGTTTCAGTCTATGTACACGGGTAGTATCCCAGCTCACACACAAATCGATCGGTTTATGTGGTATATATGTTGAGTTATTTTCTCACTCACTCGCACACTCACCCATTCAGTCACCTCATCAATCAGTTCAAGATGTGATATTCATATTATTCTGCTATGATTATGAATCTTATTTCACTCAAATGAATTAACCTTGTTTAAAATAAATGCTGAATAATATAACAATATTCATAGACCAATAACTTGATGCTATTTATTCACGACCTATAGAAAATTTGGATTCATTGGACGGCGATTTTGTTTCAGTATGGGACTCCTCAGCAATGAGAATTCACGGTCTAACTCGTTAGTATCAAATAAAAAACTGATAGGTTCCATGCACGAGTGCTTAACCTCTAGACTACTGAATCATCTGACATACAACTGTATTAACGTCTTATCTGTTATTCATTTTGTGTTATTCTTATAATCTGAATCAGATCAATTTAGTGGTACAAAGGTGTCTTTGTGATGTTCGACTTGAGTTTATTTTATGTCACAAAAATTGGAATTTGTCTGTAACAATGTTGAAAACGAAAAATGCATGAGGGAAATTTGGATTTTCATATTTAATTTGTGATATTTTCATTTGAACACTTAATGAATCATATTGAGGTGTGTGCTACTGACGTCCACGGATATAAGTAGTAAGTATCATCAATCGAAAGTAACAATGTCTTGCGGATTCTACTAATTTATCAGTTGGATTCATAAGCCAACTAATGTCAAACCACCTTGCGAATCGTGGAGGCACTTGACGGCCGTCACAACCCAGTATGAGACTCCTAAGTAATATGTATCTACGATCCTCTAGGCGAAATTGTTTGGAACTATGAATATTTAGGAAGAATTTGATTATAGTTTGTGAATTTGTTTCAGTACATTTGTTAATAATAAATGATTAGATCAAATTACTTATTTACTTACATACGCCTGTTACTCCTTGTGGAGGAGCATAGGCCGCTCATCATACAACCCTGTCCTGGGCGGTCCTTTCTGGCTCTTTCCAGTTTCCTTCCATCCGTTTCACGTCTGCTTCTGTTTACAGACGTAATATATTCTTTGGCCTTCCTCTTTTTGGTCTTACTTCAGGATTCCAAGTTAGCGTTTGTCTCGTGCTGCAGTTTCATGCTTTCTGTTGTATATGTCGTATCCACTTCCATCGTCTTTTCCTAATTTCCCACTTCAGATGAAAGCTGGTTCGTTTTTTCACACAGTAGGCTGTTGCTGATGGTATCCAGCATATATGTTGAAAATCTTGTGAAGGTGACTAGTTATAAATACTTGAACCTTCTTGATGATTGTTGAAGTAGTCCTCCAAATTTCACCTGCGTACGACAAGACTGTCTTGACGTTCGTATTATAAATTCATATTTTGATTTTGGTTGACAGTTGTTTTGAGTCCTATATGTTCTGTACATGTAGGAACGCGGTGTTCTCTTTGCTAATTCTTGTTTTTACATCTGAATCCGACGCTCCTTGTTCATCGATGATGCTTCACAGGTACGTGAAGGATTCCAAAACTTGCAGAGTTTCACAATTAGGTGTGACTGTGTTAGTGTTCTCGGTGTTGTATTTGACAATCTTATTTTTTCATTTGTGTATAATGAGGCTCACTGATGCAGATCAAGTCATTTCAACATAAATTTTCTTAAATTTTATCTTCTCTTTTAGCATGATACACAAATTACCTATATTCAGCTTTCCTTTCGAATTTTTTTATTACTGTGTAATATGTGACCTGTTAGGTCGAAATGGATTTGAGCTAGTTTCCATATTGATTACATTTGACTAATTGACTAGCTCAATTATTATCGCTTAGACAAATAAAGAAATCGAATATATACATTAGTATAAGTTATATTGCTATGTGGAGCTGAACGTCATATGTGAGATTGGAGGTTTGCTATTGATATTGTGGATGGTTCGTCATTACTTCGATATGTTTCGCTGACTGTCCATACGCAAAATCGATTTATTGGTTGATAAATTTCATTATTACTGGTGGTTGCTTTTCAGCATTTGTCATCAGGACATTGGTAAAAGTTTGATTGTCGTGTAAGTCACATCTCATCCAATTTTGATACATGTTTATCCGCTACTTGAACTCTACTTAATTTTTCCACCATTTCTTTCACTGAAGCCATCCAAAAGGATAAAAATTCTAACAACCAAGATTAGTTTAGGCATAGCAAACAATAATGTTTCTAGATTTACGTTTGAATGAAACGCAGCCTATGGTTTTCTAGTGAAATCTTTTTGTTGAATGTTGACCAACTAAAGTATCTTCAACGCGAAAGAGGTGTCTGAGGAGTTGTTGAGGACTTCGAATTGATTAATATATGATGAAACTTGGAACTGTAAACCCCGTGTGTCTATTGATAGGTGGTTCAGTTGATCAGGTGATTTGTTTAGCTACATTTCTGGGTTGTGTTTACAAGCAAACTGTTACGGAATTTGTTTCATGTTTATCATGTTTAGAGACTCATCATGTCATGGTGAAGCTGTAGAACGGATTCCTATTGCTGAATGGTATAATTTTAGTGAATCAGTCAACTATAGACACAACTGGATATGATCTGAAAGAAAATGGTAACAGTTTTCCTGAATATCTGAACAACATAGCATCATGTAATACAGAAAATAGTGCGTCTTTCTAAACTCGAAAACGAAATATTCACTGGAAACCATCAATCGACTCTATAACACTGGTTATGGCAACAAAATAGTAGTTGGTTTTTGTTTCATTCTTAACGCATATATTTTTAATACTGATCAGCACACTGCCTTTTACATGCTTGTGTATTTCACTGGCACTGCTGACAGAATTCTGATTTCTGCATTTTTACTTTTCATACCTCCACCTCCTAAAGAAGCTTTTCTAACTTTAACTGCAGCTATTCAACCTGTTCATCAGACATTTTATCCATATACACCCCAGAATGTAATCTGATCGGTCATCATTTAAATTATTCCTGATATTTCCGAAGCACATTAGAATATGAAACACTAGAATCAGCAGTCATTTCTGTTGTCGGTACAGATATGTGCCCAATATCTTACTAATCTAAACTAGGATGTGTATTATAAAACAGAAAACATGCGACATCTGTGTTAATTAGGAAAATAAATTTATCGGTGTATTTCGAGATGAGGTGGTCTTCCACACGTAGCGTGTCAAAAGCCACTTCATGAATAATACCAAAAGAAATAGTTCCACCAATAGAAATCAAGAAATAGAATCTCAGAATATGAGTATAATTCAATGAGGTCAATGGCTCATTAGTACGGCACATCATTTGTCATACAAAACGAGTCTTATAAACAATTAAAAAACACTTCGAACTACTAAGGAAAAGAGAGTCGAAGAAGAATTATCGTTCATAAGAAACTATCATAGATTATCAGTAATAATTTCCTATATTTTGAAAATAAAACGGAGCGGTGAATTTGTTTCGACATTATCCGTTAAGAAACGTTACATTATTGTTCTACATATAGGCAATTAATTATCACACACCATTTTATTAACAATGATAGGAGTATGAGACCTTTGTTGCAATATCAATTACTGAGATCATGACTCAAATGAAGCTAGACTATCACGGAAAACGTGGAAGAACTGAACGAAAGTCTAGTCTTATTTTGGTACCCTTCGGGAGTGCTCACCCACGAATCCAACCATTTAAATTACTAAAATATCCACAAAAGCCTTTCTGATATAAATCAACATATGCTCACTGGTGACTGAATTCAAGTGGTATTTCTTGGAGACCTAGAGAGAAGCAGTGACCACTGAAGTTCAACGCGTCTGTTGTGAGATAGTCACTCACCGTAGACAATGGTGGACATGCCGCTCAATCTCGTGTACTGGTTGGAGTTAGACATTGACAGTGTTGGATGTTGGCCGGCTCAGAGGACTAGTGGCTAAGCTCTTGCGCATGAGACTGGTAGGTCCCGGGTGAGACTTGAATTGTTTCTATGGAATCTTTTCGGTGAGATAATGATAAGTGTTTAATGAAATTGGAGGTTGACCGGATTTTTCTCCATTTGTTTATGAAAAGACATTTTCATTAGATCATGGTTTATTGTGCAAATTGTTTATGTTAATTTTCAACATCATGGGACAGCAAAACAATGGGAAGCTGTTTTGTTCTATGAAAACGTTGCATAGCGATTCGCTCCTACAACAACACCATGAATTGACCATGAAACTTACAGCATTCAATTGAAGGGCTTAACACCCAGCTCATTGGGTTTGAATCGAATATATTACTGTTGTTGATCTGAGATATCATTTATTGCGATTAATGATATGAGTCTCACATCAGGTAATAGTGGATTGTTTTTTTTCGGCAACTGTGTTTCATTAGAACTCTGAGAATTACTGCCTTAAAAATTAAATCACTAGTAAGCAAATGATGATTGAGATTCTATGCAGTTTCTCCTCTAAACAGTAACAGATTTCCTTATTGTGATAATTTCACTTTTCCATTATTAGAGAGTACAGATTCCTGAATGATTCTAAGTATAATTATGATTGATTAGGTTGACTAATAAATTATGATTAATCGGTATGTAAACGTTTATTTCTCATTGGTAATAAATGGAATATTTTGTGTATTATCTTGAACTAATTGAAAACCGATCATATGGAATTATGACAGTGACAGAAATACAATGATACACAGAACGTGATGTGGAGTTAAACATGATGATAATGATGTATGTTCATAGTCTGACATTGGATAACCATGAGAAGTATCAACCAGTCAAATCTAAGTGTATCTAGATTATTGATGAGAGTTCCACAGATACACAGACGTGAGAATTCTGTAAGATTACAGTCACTACGACTATATGAAATAAGCTGGTAAACATTTTCTGTAATTATTGATAGCTGGTGCCAAATATTCTCTAAAAGGATAATAAACTACTTGTCATTAACTTACTTACTCATTAGAAAACAATGACAATTTGTAAAATGAGACTTTTATTCATATTCCTTTTGTGTGTTTGTCAGTGATTGTCAGTCATATGAATGATTCATTGGAAGGCGACATTCCTTTCTATACTCAAAGTAAATACAAAAGATCAGATAACCTGATGATTAACAACAAATAGGGTCGACAGACAGATATCGGCATATCACACACTCACATAATGTTCATCATTTTTTTCACTAGTGTTACTTTAAGAAAAATATTTTTTATGCGAAAACTGAAAGTAGATTAAAAGAACTGAAATACATGTGCTGATTATGAGTAATATTCCATCATATAATCGCGTTTGAATCATCAAAGTACAATCCTTAGTGTCAACGGTTTCAAGAGGACGAGAGAGTGACATGTTGTATTCCGACCAATCAGGCGCAGTTCATCGAGTATACTGTTATATTCTACATTCATTCAGCTACACATTATTGTTGTCAAATATATTATGGTGTTGATTAATTAGTGATTTAAAAGATGAGTTTTCCACCTGATCAGAGTAGAGTAGACGAAATACGAGTGAAACAACGAACAACATTATGGAACTGAGATGACGCATCTATATCTCTCTGATTATCACCAATTAGCTATGTCAATTGATATAGGTTTGGAATAATTCTCCAGCAATAATTATCGGGTTATATTCAGCTCATAATGATTTGTACATTTAGTGCATAATGATCTTTCGCTTCACGGAAATTAACGGATTAAATTACTCTGCATACTCAGAGCATTTAAATCTGCAATGTCCACGTTAGACCATTCTACTTCATTTTCCATGAGTTCCACCTAAATATGTTTGAATGTATTTAGCACTTTTGTGAATCGCTCTATTTTATCACAGACTACTACTACTGCTCTGCTTCTGTTTAGAATTCAACAGAAATTGAGCAAAGTAATCTTTTCAATAGCTTGATGTGATCTAAGCTACGTCCAAACAGATCTGTCAACTTCTTATAACTTTCTGTTTGTACCCAGTTATCTACATGTCAATACAGAAAATTCTTGCATTTTATCACAATGATCTAACATAACTTTCTTACAGTCGTCATTATTCAAGTGTTTGATCTACAAAATTCATTGATCACAATTTCAATGATGAGTTGAAGTCAAAGAAGATACACAAAATCCGAATTCGTTCCGTAAACATAATGTACAGATCTGACTTTATATTTAGTATTCAACGACAATTTCATGCGTACACTTCGTGTAGCAAAGTCGCAGTATGTCATGTGATGAGGAATTAACTTGCCGCATTTAATAGCTTCGGTCTGAGAATAGGACATGTATCACGAAAATCCTCAATCTACATCATGAAGCAAACGCTGACGTGGAGTGCTGAAGGGCGACAGAAAAGTGGAAGGTCAAATAACACACACTGTGTCGTGAATTTGAAGTAGACATCAAAAGGAATAATAGCAACTGTAAACATCTAGAATGGTTTGTCCAGGTTAGAGTGAGATGGAGAACGTATGTAAGCGATCTATGCTACAACGAGGTGTAACAGTTGTACATGAGTCAGTGAGTGAGTAATACAAATAAACTTAGGAAGCAATTATCCAATCTTATCCAGCTTCTTCACCTGGTCAGTTCACGTATTTTGCGAAAAAATTACGGAAAATTGCAGTCAAAATTCAAATTATACAGTTGACTTTGGTAGAATTTATCAGTTGATAACACAGTGAACAATATAAAGAGAATTCATTACTCTCCGTTCAACATGTACTGGAGAAGGAAGAAATCATTTGTTAAATAATAGTCACTGTCTGGATCGATCAAAAACACTGAGGTACACCACATGTGACCAATTAGTTCTTTCAAAGACTTTTTGTTAAAACTGCATGACATTCAGTAGCAATCATGAATCCGCGAACGGCAATGTTTAACGTTAAGGAGTTAACATTCGTCTCTGCTGTCATCATCAAACTACATTGAGAGATAAAGTCAATGATTTGCAATTGTCATGATGAATATCAGTTTTATTGATTGCTATGTGCTTGTTTCAACATAAAACTCTCAGCATCGGGTATTCCGCATTTCCTTTTTACAAAAAAATGGAAAAGTTGAAAAGAATATATAATTCGAATAGATGAACTACATGGAATGAAATGGTTTGTCTTTTGGAGAAAATTGAGAATCTGTACAACATTCTCAATTTAAAAAATGTGTAAGAATACAAGTTATTGACTAACTCAACTCAAACTACCTGTTTGCCACAAAATATATGTGCTAGATAAGGTTGCTTTAACGCTCGGTTTCACATCGTCTACACGTATGAGACTTTAATTTATCTTAGACAAATATCTACCCTAGACTCCGTCCCAGTGTCTATTCAACAGAGCTTCAACAAAATTAATATCAATAATACGTGATTAGCCTGACTGAAACGTAAATATATTTCCACATCAAAAAGCCGACACAATTCAACAACCATGATCAATCAGTAACATGTAATAATAAGGACAGAAGAAATAATAACTTATCTCATGCCTGTCAGACTCACCTTCACATCAAAAGCATTGTGGAGCTTTTATTCTTTTGCTTGCATACATGTATCCCAATGTACTGACGTCTCGTCCTACCAGGAGATATACAAGAAAAAAAGATTTGAATGAAAGTTATGGTGAGTATCCGATGAGATAACATCTGCCAGGTCTCAGGAAGACAATGAATGTCTATATACGATCGTATTTTTATCCACCTTAAAATATTAACCAAGCATCTTGCTTACTACTTTCAGCACTCTCCACAAAACAGAAAAGTCTTCATTTCACAAGCTTGTGAACGAAAAATTTAGAACAGTAAATAATAGTAGGTTTTATGCAAGAACTATCAAATTGTACAGCCGAATTAAGTACTTGCAACATATTCAGTTGTAAAAAAATATAAAATACACAAGACAGTTTAAGGAGAGACTATCAACTAGGTTCTAATCTGAATCTTACTTATCCTTAGCAGACTACATTTCTTCTCATAATTATGTACTGATCAACAGTAAAGAGTGTAGAATGTCACACTTAAATTAGTTTTGATGTTGATTCATTCATGAATTTACACAACAGTGCCTTGTTCTACAAGACTGTAATACTCGGGAAAACAGCATTTTGAACACTGTCAAAAACCTTCTAAAGTAGAACAGTGCATCTCTTATGTACCGAGAGAACATCTATTTGCAAGCTCAAATGATATGTGGAAATAATTCATTGAAATACTTAAATGGAAATCAGCCCTTCCCTTCTGTGTAAAAAAATTTATTAGTAATCAGATATACTAATCACTGTTATAAAAACAAATGTGTGTCTGGTTCAAGAAGTCGTTCTCAATCTTCAAAAACTCACTTCTAACAGAATGAATTGTATCTCTATTATTACAATCTTTGACGACCTCAATCCGCATAACTGGACACAGTCACTTCCACTTCTACTAGATGGATACTAAATTTGTTATCTTTTTAATCAGAACTCCTATGAACAATCAGTGGTATAATATAGTGATCAAACATAATGGATTCGACTGCGTTGAGAAGTTACATTTTCATATTAGACGATGATGAAATCGCCTTACAGAATTTCAGTATAAAAGTGTAAATGTTGTCGTCTAATCAAAACTACTTTGTACAGAATAATGAGGTGAGTATTAGCTGAACACGCGAGGTAGATGAGTGTATCGTACACATTGAAATTTGATTCCATGAGATAACGTTATCTTATTCACCTGAACCATTTCAGATTCAATTCTCCATATGATCTGTTTATACGAATTTCTTTGATCTTGAACTTCTTTTCCACGTTCTGTAACTGTGAAGAAATCCGTAGGCATCCGGATTGGAAGAACTTTAAAAAGTGATTTTTAGGGATGAGTCATATCGATATGTAAGTAATCAGTCAGATTTTAATAGATATATACAGTCTCATCATTTTCATTACTCACAAACAATTATTCTCAATCAGCCTCATCCAGTTGTGAATGGCAGTTTAAACGATTTAATCGGTAGAGGCGCTATTCCTGTATTTACACCTTTCAGCATATTGAAGCACAATTCTCGTTGAAATATTACGAAAGTCAAGTCAGTAAATTTGATATTTTGTTTGATGGTTAGTCAATAATTTTCTTATATAACACTGTTATTGATTTTTCTTGATCACAAATTAATCCCATAAATCAAACTTGAACCAATTTCTTTACTGAATCAGTTGCATGCTCCTCTTAACATGCCGAACTTCTTTGGATACCTTTTCTTGTTCAAACCGTCTATGATGTGACGCCTTATAGCTGATTAAATACAGTCCATGCAATTCGTTTAAATCTTCAGTTTATTTTGAAATCATTTATTCATTCAATGTGAAATAATCAAGCAATTTGCAGGCTTTCTTTCTTAAAATTACAGGTCAGATATTGATGTATAAAAACGGAATGTGCTTCGGACGAATGTCAATACTTCGGTTTGATGTTTTGAATGAAAGTGGGTTGTTTTATTATTCGGCTGTAGTTTGTTTTCTTTCCTTTTCTCACATTCATTTTGTGCAATTGATATGTCATCGGTACGATAATTCTTTGTAGACTAAGTGAATCAAACTGAACAAATGTGCAGCAATGAGTTATGTTCAGAGTGAAGTCAAATTGAACTAGTGAAGCCTACAAAATATGAAATTATATTTGTTGACATCCAATGCTCTACTAGCATTTACTTGATTCATACTTGATTCAGCTGCATCTCTGTAATCATATTCGTATGATTATGATCTCCGATGCCAGGCACTTCTTGAAAGAGGTGAATATTGAACGACCATGAACAGTCCACAAGTAAAAAATGGTTTAATCAAAGTTGAATACCTAGAACATCAAGTTCACATATATTCGTTTCGGTCTGCTGTCGGAATCGATGAATAACCGAATCTCAGAAAATGATTATTTTTGGCTATTGTCAGATAGATATTAAATTACTCTCACTCAGTCAAAAGATCATTGGACAAATTTTGCGGAAGCGAAATAATTTTCCCGAGTTGACTGGATTGTAAAGTTCATTATACCATTGAAGTGACAATATTCCTTGAAACATCCTCATTTCGTGTAAATGTCGGGAATGAAATTGATAACTTGTATGCAAAAGTAGTTCATGTTGGAACGTACATTTATTAAAAGAGATGAATTTTCACTTTTTAGGTATTTCGTAATCCATTTTTAATATCAACAATTCAGAGGGTATATTCGCTGTCAAATGGTCTCTTGAAGGAGAAGATAGCCGTACACGTAAGTCAACACATATGAAACATGCACACTTACATCTTCACGGACTGTGATCACTCAATTTTTGCGAGATTCAAGTCTTCTTAGGAACTGAAAATGTCAGAAGTTCTTACTATTTAGGAGAATAAAGATTGAACTATATGTGAAATTCATTCACCATTTGAATACATTAATTTCGACTTGAAGATTAGTTGACATGAACTGATAATTATTAGATCAGACAAGTGAAAAATTGATCACCATGAATAAATTAAGTCACAATTTCATTTCGCCTGTTGGGAAACTAATGTAGAGATTCATTTTTGTTTAAAAGCTCCGATGAAACATGACGACAAACCATTGCTTCAAAAAAAGGAATTGTGTTATAAGTTCGTCACAAAGCCATTCCTGCGCAGCAATCAATACCAGCCGAACAAGAGCAGAAAAAGCCAAGGCACAAGCTGAATACACGGAAATAAACAAACAAGTGAAGAGGAGCATCAGAAACGACAAACGTAAATATGTGGAAGATTTAGCAACGACAGCGGAAAAGGCTGCAAGAGAAGGAAACATGAGACAATTGTATGACACGACAAAGAAACTCTCTGGAAATCGCCGCAAACCAGAACGACCAGTGAAAGGCAAGGAAGGCGAGGTAATCACCGACATTGAAGAGCAACAAAACAGGTGGGTAGAACACTTCAAATAACTCTTGAATCGACCAGCTCCACTGAACTCACCCAACATCGAAGCAGCACCACGGACCTCCCAATCAATGTTGGCCCACCAACAATTGAAGAAATCAGCATGGCCGTCAGACAAATCAAGGACTGCATAGACGTCCAACTTCGTGATCAACAGGCAGGATTCCGTAAGGATAGATCGTGTACAGACCAAATCGCAACTCTACGGATCATTGTGGAACAATCAATTGAATGGAATTCGTCACTCTACATCAACTTCATTGACTACGAAAAGGCATTTGACAGCGTGGACAGAACAACACTATGGAAACTTCTTCGACACTACGGCGTGCCTCAGAAGATAATCAATATCATACAGAACTCATACGATAGATTACACTGCAAAATCGTGCATGGAGGACAGTTGACAAAGTCGTTTGAAGTGAAGACTGGTGTTAGGCAAGGTTGCCTACTCTCACCCTTTCTCTTTCTCCTTGTGATCGACTGGATCATGAGGACGTCAACGTCTGAAGGGAAGCGCGGGATACAATGGACATCTAAGATGCAGTTGGACGATCTAGACTCCGCAGATGATCTGGCCCTTCCATCCCCGAGCGCAACAACAGATGCAGGAGAAGACGACCAGTGTAGCAGCAGTCTCAGCAGCAGTAGGTCTCAATATACACAAAGGGAAAAGCAGGATTCTCCGATACAACACAGAATGCACCAATCCAATCACAATTGACGGAGAAGATTTGGAAGATGTAAACACCTTTACGTATTTGGACAGCATCATTGATGAACAGGGTGGATCTGATGCAGATGTGAAGGCGCGGATCGGCAAAGCAAGAGCAGCATATTTACAACTGAGGAACATCTGAAACTCAAAGCAACTGTCAATCAACACCAAGGTCAGGATTTTCAATACAAATGTCAAGACAGTTCTACTGTATGGTGCAGAAACCTGGAGAACTACAAAAGCCATCATCCAGAAAATACAGGTGTTTATTAACAATTGTCTACGCAAAATACTTCAGATCCATTGGCCGGACACTATTAGCAACAACGTACTGTGGGAGAGAACAAACCAGATCCCAGTGGAGGAAGAAATCAGGAAGAAGCGCTGGAAGTGGATAGGACACACATTGAGGAAAGCACCCAACTGCGTCACAAGACAAGCCCTCACATGGAATCATCAAGGCCGAAGGAAAAGAGGAAGACCAAAGAACACATTACGCCGAGAAATGGAGATAGACATGAGTTAAATGAACAAGAATTGGGTGGAACTAGAAAAGAAGGTGGAGGAGAGAGTGGGTTGGAGAATGCTGGTCAGCGGCCTATGCTCCATTGGGAGTAACAGGCGTAAGTAAGTAAGTAAGTAAGTAAGTAAGTTACAAAGTTCAATAGAAGTATAATTTTTTTCAATTAGAAATTCTTCTAAGTGTATTAGGCTTTAAAAACAAATCTATTTGTTGCAAGAGATCAATGGATAAAAGCTTTAGACAATTGAAAATCAGTGAATGTTATCTACAAAGACTTCAGCGAGTTGTTTGACAAGATGGCAACATGTAGACTTCTATTGTTGACAGGATGCCAACAAATGGACTGCTGTTGAAGCTAGAGAATCATGCCATGGCCGGACCTCTTGTATTATGCCTTGAAATTCTTTTCATAGGTCGTAAACAGGAAGTCAGAATAAGTTGAAAGTACTCCATCTGTAGACCAGCACTTGGTGGAGTACTTCAAGGTTCTGTACCGGATCCTTTACTTTCTATGCTGCATGTAAATTATCTCTCAAGTATAGTTCAGTCCTCAATACTATTATACGCCTATGGTGTGAAAATCTGGTGAGAAATAATGTGAGATATAGGTGCATGCGTTTAGCTTTTCTAAATAATGTCTGATGACCACCGACGCGGCAAATTGTGTCGTCATGCAATTTAGAGATGCAAAGTTGTACAGCTACTGCAT